>JAVYIG010008950.1:0-83675 GCA_035222895.1 Strongylocentrotus droebachiensis
CAGCGTGCCGTCTGCATGTTGAGCAACACCACCGCCATCGCCGAAGCCTGGGCCCGTCTCGACCACAAGTTCGATCTGATGTACGCCAAGCGTGCTTTCGTCCATTGGTACGTCGGAGAGGGTATGGAGGAAGGAGAGTTCTCCGAGGCTCGTGAGGATTTGGCTGCTCTCGAGAAGGACTACGAAGAAGTCGGTGTCGATTCTGCCGATGCAGAGGGAGAGGAGGAGGAAGGCGAAGAATATTAGACAGAATCTGACATTTGACAATCATGGCGTAAAGAGGAAGAAGATGAAGAATATGATCGATGACAGGTCTTGATCCCTTTATACTGACGAAATTTCTATCGGAACATACACCCCACAAAGTGGCATAGCAAAATACATCAGGGAATATACATTAGATAGAAAGTGAATTAGGAATAATCTGACTTATTCTAGGCAAACAGGATTCACTTGAAATATATATGAACAAGGTTTATATCAAAAGAATAGATTTCAGAAACGAAAGTAAAGTCGTGTTTTTTTTAAGTTTATCACGTTAGGCCATTTTGTTGCACATATTTGATGGAGGCTGGGGCGCTTGACGGGAACTTGAATTGATTTAAAAGACCTACATCCGTTCAATATAACACAGAGATTTAACTCCATTTATTTCCTTCGTTTTGTATATATATTTTCATATTACAATTCGTTTATAGTATACAGTATTAAAAAGTATGCCATGGGCATAATATGGATACATTTACATCAAAGTATTATTGTATTGTCTTTGGTTAACCTATAGAGTGTGTTGTCACTTAAATAGTTAAGGTTAACCTGTAAAGTTTGTTGTCACTTTGTGCGCCAGAGTATGAACTCGTTGATTGTAACGCATGCCTTTTATTTTATCTATGATATGAATGCTGATGTGATGGAAATGCAAGTAGATTAGTTTCTTAATGTATAGAAGCACATTCCCTTTCTTTTCATATTATTTAGTACTTAGTTTTCTATACATCATTTTGTTTATTTCGTGAACAGTTGTGTTTACATAGGGAAATCATGTTACATAAGCCACTTCAGACATAGCACCTGTACAAATGATCCTCAAATATCCACAGATTCTTTAAACATGAATAAGACCATGGACCTCTATCTGGTAATATCAACATGTTTTTCAAAATAAAATACATGTACAGTACACGGAACAACAATATCCGATTATAAGCCAGAACTGCACATCGATTTTCCATGATTTAGGAGAGTAATTATCTTCTGCGCATGTAGATTAACATGTGTAAAATCACTATCTTGATTCTGTCCCGGCTTCTTGCCGGCGACCATCATGAGATCAAAATGAAGAAACATGTACGGAATGTTATTGAGATGACATTGACGGAGACAGTCACAATGAATTCGTTAAGAAAACGATGAATGTCCATCCGTAATAGGTCCATGATAAGACCCATCTTATTCATTTTCAAGAGAATAATCACTTCCACAGTGATGGAGGTGCTTCATGGATACCTTTTGTTTACTCCCTTGAAAGAATAGGGACTTTTAGATTCGCACGAAGACAATGTGGATTGCTACGGTCGACGTCCTTTTAATGCACTGCCTTGAATGGACGTCACACGTATCAGTCCACGCAAATCTTAAAGTCCCTATTACTTCACCGATTACTTCCACCTTGGTATCGTAGAATGTACAGCCGTTGCACAAATGATGAGTACATGTACGTATCCAATATTCGTCGGTGGAGTAAAGTTTTGTACAACTGACCTGTAGCTGCACATGCGCAGATAGTATTTCCTAAGTGGCTTATTGCCAAGCATTATTAAAAGCAAATGTGCAATCGTTTCTTTCTTGTACGTACTTCACTGAAAATAAAGTACTCACGAAGAGCCAATCCAAATGTTGTTAAGACAATTCTACAAACTTTGCCTTTTGATAATAACTATTTCATTTTTTTTTTTTTTTTTTTTTTTTTTTTTTTTTTTTGGGGGGGGGGGGGGGGGGGGCTATTTTGAACCCCCGTAAGTGATGTTTTCCTGGCATCCCCAGTACTAACACAATGGAGACCCCAAACAGCAGTGCATGATTAAGTCTTTTTAAATCAAGTAACGATAACATGCACATCACATTTTCACTTGGCAGCCCATGGGGGGGGGGGGGGGGGGGAGGGTTAAACCCCCCTAACCCCCCTAACCCCCCTCCCCCTAGATCCGCCACTGCCCTCCGATGACGGGGTGACGGAATTTATTATTGCCATTCACTTCTTTTACTTCTTTCTAAATAATAAATTCTTCCATACCCCTCTCCCCTTATTTCCTCTTTCCTTTTTAACTCATCCCTGGGTCCATATTCAAGCTGAGATGAAATGGACAGGCCAGCTCCGCCACCAGTATTGTCTGGTCCATTGTCTAGTCTATTGTGATTGGGTAGGGGAAGCAATGCCAATGGGGGAGACTGGCCAGATAACCAGAAATCAATTTTGAGACCCCCAACAAAGGTACGAAAATAATCGAAGTTTTTGCTGGCGCTCCTTATAGGTTAAAAGAAATTCTCCGGGCTTTCATATCTTTCCCCCTATAACACATACATAATTAATGGACCTGCTACGAATTACGTATAAACACGTATTGGATCTATTCGTAAATCGAGTATCGCATCGTCTGGTCAGACCCAGAAAGGCGTTTATTGGCTATTTTATTGATTGTGCAAATAAAGCCCTTTAGACTATGTAAAAAACGGCAAATTTTCGATCTGAAAGATATACTCATACTGATCATCATGAAGCCTTGTACTAAAGATAATATTTTGTATCTACTCATTCTTGTCCTCTTTTTTGTTGCTTTCTCTCGGTCCCTCAATTGTATCTCTATCTTTCACCCCGCCATCTCTCCCCTTCTCTCTCTCTCTCTCTCTCTCTCTCTCTCCCTCTCTCTCTCTCTCTCTCTCTCTCTCTCTCTCTCACACACACTTTTTTCTTTTTCCATATTTTTTTAATTAGAGATTTGACAAAATAATTCATTTACATAAAGAATCAATGTAAATAATTCCATACAAATACAAATCTTAATTTCGTTTTTCTTAACACAAATAAATAATTCACAAAACAGTAAGCAAAGAAGGATAATAATAGAATGAAATCAGTAATTTTTTCTAATAATAATAACTGAACTTAGTTATTACACAGGCGCAGATCAACCGGCCGATTCTACCGCCCCCCCCCCCCCCCCTAGCCTCCCAAACCGGTAAAAAATAGGATAGTAACGTAAATTTTACCTTAAAAAAAAAAAAAAAAAAAAAAAACGCCCCCCCCCCCCTCCTGACCTGCCAGTGACACAAATGCGGCATCAAAATATTTGTGCTTCTCTGACCGTTATTAAATGCCTAAAACCCCTGAACCCCCCACACCAATTTACGCTCGCTGTCCTCTACCTGATCGTGAATACTCCCCCCCCCCCCCCCCACTTTGATAAACGTTCCGCGGGGCCTGTGTATATAATTATACGCATACAACACTGATCTTTATGATGTCTTTAACGTGACATATCTTCTTCTCCCCTTGCAAACGAGAAAGAAAACAAGGTCATTAAAAGGGATTAAGCGACAAATAGTGATTGTGATTCAAATTGATGCGAATATTTGTTTGAATATTAAAGCACTGCTATTCACCAGAATCTTCTTTGTAAAAACAACTTTTACAAATCTCAGCCATGCTTACTGAGTTGAGACGTTCCATTCAATTTAAAATACTCATTAAAGAATAACCTTCTCATAATCTGAAAGTGATCTTACAACACAGTGGCAGAATTGCATGGCTGAAATTTGTAAAAGTCGTTTTTACAAAGAATATTCTGGTGAAAAGCATTGCTTATTCAAAAAAATCCTTGCATCAATTTGAATCACAATGATCATTTTTCGCATGATCCTTTTATTAAATAACGTTGTTTTATTTTTTATTTGCAGGGGGAGAAGAAGCTATGTCACGTTAAGAAATCATAGAGATCAGTTGTATTATGCGTATATACATAATTATGATAACAGAACAAAATGTTGATTATCAGAATGTCATTTTGGAATACCTCTATACAAATACCCGATCTTATTGTGCCGATACCACATTGTCCTTTAGCCCGTATCAGTATTAGTATGAGCCAATATAAAGTTATTATTCTTTATTAAGTTCAGTATAATGCTTTTCCTCAAAAATAGTTTCGCTAGTTTTGTTAGGGTTAAGACGCTACGAAATGGTTTTCAAATGTACATTACACAAACCCTGAACCATTGCATAATGATGGTGGTTCTCTCTCTCTCTCTCTCTATTTATTTTAATCATGCATTACCAACTACATAGAAAGCAGCAACAAACAACTTAGGGTTATCTGGGATAGGTGAAAGTGAGAGTTAAAAAGAAAGTCATGTAAAAATGGCGCTTCACCTCCCACAACAAAAATGAATAAAAGTGTTCCTCCTCTCCACGACCCCCCCCCCCCCAGCTTATTTCCCCCCCCCCCCCCCAAAAAAAAAAAAAAAAACGCCGGCCAAAAAAAAAAAAAAAAAAAAAAGAAGAAGAAGAAAGGAAGAGGACGTAGGAAGAAAGAGGATTAAGAGTCGAGAACGGTTCAACGAATCGTCTTCTTTCTCTAATAATTTATGAAACGTCAAAGCTTCCGCGCTTCGCGCGGAAGGGGGGGGGGGGCACTGAATTCAGACAAGGATTAAGAGTCGATCGAGAATGGTACAACGAATCGTCTTCTTTCTTTAATAATCTAATGAAACGTCAGAGCTTCCGCGCTACGCGCGGAGGAAGGGGATCTTGATTCAAACAAGGATTAAGAGTCGAGGACGGTCCAACGAATCGTCTTCTTTCTCTAATAATTTAATGAAACGTCAAAGCTTCCGCGCTTCGCGGGGGAGGGGGAAACTCCCCCCTCCCTGTACTCACCCCCCGTAGGGGAGCGCGCTACGCAAGCGCTGTGTAAGTGATTCGCGTACTCACTACCCGCCCCCCCCCCCCCCCACCCTTAAAAGAAATCCTGGCTACGCGCTTGACTACAAAATACAGTAAATGTACGAGACAAGATTTATCGACTAACCATGATGAAGTTTTAGGGGAAAGGATTTTTGAACGAAAGGCCCTCGACGTGTGATGTGCGTATTAGGCAAACAGAATTGTGGATTAATGCACGGGACTGACGATTTCTAGGAAACAGAATTAATACTTCATTGCACCTAGAGGCTGGTTTCATACTTAAATAAACATAGAGACTAGTTGCATACTCCAGTAACTATAGGTATTTCATCTGTTACCTAAATGACCTTACAAAACAATCCGTTTAAGTGGTAATTTCGCATGATGCACTCACCGTTAGGAATTTGATCTGTTTATACTGAAATAACCATGAAAAATAGTTTTAAGTAGTCATTTCGCATGATGAGTGGGCTATTTGATTCATTGTTAGGCTAGCATGTTAATGGAAGTGCGCGTAAACTGAATGGACCTTTATACCGAGCACTGATACGTAAATCGCTATAAACAAATTAAAGGGAAATCTAAGCAAACTAAAGTAATATAATGCAGACAAATTAAATAAAGTGCACTTTTAAAAGTTAGAACGAAATCGGACAATTTTTTTTTAAAAGTTAAGATTTTTTAAAAAGTTGTAATCACTATACGTATATGGGAACTATAGTGCAGGACAACTTTCCATGCATTCCTATATAAAAAATGTTTGTTTCAAAATACATGACTAGTGAGAGTATTTTCCTTTCTAGAGGGTTATGCTATCCACCATTGAGAAATGCCCCAACGTAGAAGGCACTTTGGAAAAAACAGAACCTAATTATATTTGTGTACACAACAAACGGGAGAGCTGTCTTTGAATAGATTACAATCCACAAATGAAATTCGCATAGCTTTAGCGAATCTATATTTCAAACATTATTATCTCTCATATTTGATCTATTTTATTCTATTTTTTTTTTAAAGAATTTCGCCAATCTGTTTATCTTATTATTCTGCTTTCATACAAATGAACTGACAAAGGTTGGATTGCCCTTTAAGGATTTTAGTTATAAAACGTTAAATCTTTCTCTCCTTCTCTCAGAAAAGACCCAGTGATCCATTTCATTTCCACCCTACGGAAGATGATGCTATGATTTTAATGATGAATAGGCTGATTGAAACGTAGACACGTTTTGAGAATTAATAATAATAATAATACTAGGAAGAAGATGAAGAAGAAGAAGAAGAAGAATATATGAGGTTTGTATGGCATCGAATCCACTTCAAATGGAACAAAAAGGAAAAAAGAAAGAGATCACATATTAAAAACCATATGCAGTATACAAAAAAAAACGGAAATAAGATAGAATACACGAAATTGATAAAACAATAAATTATATGCCGAATAATCAAACAGAGACATGAAATAGTGAAAACAAAATATATTTAGAGAGAGAGAGAGAAAGAGAAGGAAAGAAGGAAGGAAAGAAAGAAAGAAAGAAATGAGATGGAACAGGGAACGCGAAGAAAGGACCTACAATAGCGTCGTCTGCTTGTCAGACAATACAAGGCCGGGTTCCAGTTTTTTACTCCTATAAACTCTGATATTTTGTAAACATTTTTGTTTTTCTCTCCCACTGGATGTTGTTTCCACAGGAACAAAAGGAGAAAGGAGAGAGAGAAAGAGAGACAGAGAGACAGAGAGACAGAGAGACAGAGAGAGAGGCAGAGACAGAGAGAGAGACAGAGACAGAGAGAGGGAGAGAGAGAGAGAGAAAGAGAGAGACAGAGAGAGAGAGAGACAGAGAGAGAGAGACAGAGACAGAGAGAGAGACAGACATAGAAAGAGAGAGAGAGAGAGAGAAAGAGAGACATAGAGAGAGACAGAGAGAGAGAGAGAGAGAGAAAGAGAGACAGAGAGACAGAGAGAGAAAGAAAGAGAAACCGCTGCTGGTGACTAGACAACTGGATTTTGTTTTACCAAAGAGATATGTAGTGCTGGTATCTTCTTGGTTTTACCCTCCTTCTGCCAGTATTTCACTGAGATAATTATGACCATAATTCATGGTTAAAAGAAATTCTACGTGCTTTCATATTGTACATTTATTGCTCTGTAATAGGTTCCTTATATGTCACGTTAATGATTATTTACTGCCATAATTGTTTTTTTATTTGTCATTATGCTTTATCTTGCTGACCTTAATAATATGTAAACTGTAATTTTGTGGAATGTGAAACAATGAAGAAGAAAAAATGTATATATATATCTTTGCCTCTGTTACACATACGTAATTAGTGGACCTGCTACGAATTATGTAATACACGTATTGGATCTATTCGTAAATCGAGTATCGCATCGTCTGGTCAGAGCCAAAAGGGCGTAAATTGGCTAATATTTTATTGATTGTGCAGATAAAGCCCTTGTAATGCCATGCTGGCTCCAAATGGACTATGGAAAAGACGGCAAATTTTCGATCTGAAAAAATGTAGGGCCTACTCAATATCAAAGATAATTTAAGGAGAAAAAAAAAGATTTCCGCTTGGTCATCATGAAGACTCGTACTAACGAAAATATTTTCTATTAACTCATTTTTTATCCACTGTCATGATGTTTTCTCTCGTTCCCTCAATTTGTATCTCTGTCTTTCACTTGCCCTCTCTCCCCCTTCTCTCTATCTCTCTCTTTCCCTTCTGTCTCCCATTCTCTCTCTCTCTCTCTCTCTCTCTCTCTCTAACACACATACACACGCACACGGACACACATGAACACACACATTTTACAAATGTATCTCTCTTTCCCCCTCTCTCTCTCTCAAGCTCATGGAATAATTGTCCATCTAGTGCTACATCGGTACTTATGAAATAATTGTATTTTACTTTTCATCATGAGCGAGCGTTTTTCATCGATAGTAGGGACTTTTAGATTCGCACGAAGACAGTGGGGATTGCTACGATCGACGTCCTTTAAATGCACTGCGTTGAATGTACGTCACACGTATCAGTCCAGGCAAATCTAAAAGTCCCTAATATAGACTGGTGTAGGACTAGGGTGGACACGTGTTTCTTTGTCAGGCAAGGGCGCAACGAAGAATGTGTATCAGACTGTGTTCCACTGAAACCAATGTAGTCAATCTATACCTGACTCTGTTCCATTTATTAGTTTTCTGAAATATACGACTTTAAAGTCATCAAACATATTTAATGGAAGAAATGTTTTTATATAAATATATCACCTTAGGTAGAACATCGGAATAAACGTATAAAGATATTGAGAGGCATAACATTCTACTTTCATGTTAATTTGACAATGTTGATACTAAAGATATGAAGTAACGCAAAAGATGTATATTGAGGTATTATTTAAAAATATTGAATCAAGCCAATCCTAGCTATACTTCTACCGTGCCCGTAGCTTATAAAATCGGATCTCAAAACGACCCTATCATCGCAAACTTTTATGAGGTATCTCTTTAATATTCAATACTTACTTTGGTTTTCAAAATGCTATTCTATTGACATATACTAATGATTTATATAATTATCTTTTGTGGATCATGCGTAAAAGAATAGGTAAAGCAAATATCCAATTCATTCATTTTCGTTCAGTCTATTCACCAAACGATGTCTGTCGTATTAGTTTGGTTACGATACACATTAGCGGGGATTTGTATAATTTAATTTTGTGATTAACAAAAAAATAATAATCAGGTGTTAATCTAATATTCATCTTCTCCCTCTTCCTCCTCTGCGTCGACTGAGTCGGTACCAACTTCTTCGTAGTCCTTCTCGAGAGCAGCCAAATCTTCACGAGCCTCGGAGAATTCTCCTTCCTCCATACCCTCTCCGACGTACCAATGGACGAAAGCACGCTTGGCGTACATCAGATCGAACTTGTGGTCGAGACGGGCCCAGGCCTCGGCGATGGCTGTGGTGTTGCTCAACATGCAGACGGCACGCTGAACCTTTGCAAGATCACCACCAGGGACGATGGTGGGTGGCTGGTAGTTGATACCAACCTTGAAGCCAGTTGGACACCAGTCAACGAACTGGATGGTACGCTTGGTCTTGATGGTAGCGATGGCGGCGTTGACATCCTTGGGGACGACATCACCTCGGTAGAGGAGACAGCATGCCATGTACTTGCCGTGACGGGGATCGCACTTCACCATCTGGTTGGCGGGCTCGAAGCAAGCGTTGGTGATCTCTGCAACTGTCAACTGCTCATGGTAGGCCTTCTCAGCAGAGATGACTGGGGCGTAGGTGACCATAGGGAAATGGATACGTGGGTAGGGCACCAAGTTGGTCTGGAACTCGGTCAGATCTACATTGAGGGCGCCATCGAATCGAAGAGAAGCGGTGATGGAGGAGACGATCTGGCCAATGAGACGGTTGAGGTTGGTGTAGGTGGGACGCTCAATGTCGAGGTTACGTCTGCAGATATCGTAGATGGCCTCGTTGTCGACCATGAAGGCACAGTCGGAGTGCTCGAGGGTGGTGTGAGTGGTAAGGATGGAGTTGTAGGGCTCGACAACAGCGGTGGAGATCTGAGGAGCAGGGTAGATGGCGAACTCCAGTTTGGACTTCTTTCCGTAATCTACGGAGAGACGCTCCATGAGCAGGGAGGTAAAGCCAGAGCCGGTGCCACCACCGAAGCTGTGAAAGAGAAGGAATCCCTGGAGACCTGTGCACTGGTCAGCCAACTTCCTGATGCGATCCAAGACTTGATCAATGAGTTCTTTGCCGACGGTGTAGTGACCACGGGCGTAGTTGTTGGCAGCATCCTCCTTGCCGGTGATCAGTTGCTCAGGGTGGAAGAGCTGACGGTAGGTACCGGTACGGACCTCATCTGAATTAGGAAAAACACAACATAACAATTCTTATCGTCTACTAAAGGAAACGATACTGTTTAATTGTACTTTTTCCCTTGTGTATTCAATGTGTATTTTGAAATTAGTTTGTAACAATTTTCATTGAATTCGTCTACGCATAAATAGGCCTACACTGAGCCAATGTCCGATTTGGGTTTTGTGTGCGCGGATTTATGTTGTTCTTTATTTTCTTCATACTCCTTATCCTGTTTCCCATATAAAGCCATATACATTTTTTAACGGTTGATTTATTCATTCTAACTGTACACAGAATTTATGTTCTTAAGGTGAATGGTACACTTTGAACCAATGACTATTGTGAATTCAAATTGTTGCTTACCAACTACACTCGGCTCGAGATCCATAAAGACGCACCGGGGAACGTGCTTGCCGGCTCCAGTCTCACTGAAGAAGGTGTTGAAGGAGTCGTCACCACCTCCAATGGTCTTGTCTGAGGGCATCTGCCCATCAGGCTGAATGCCGTGCTCCAGGCAGTACAACTCCCAGCAGGCATTGCCCATCTGGATTCCGGCTTGGCCGATATGGATAGAGATACATTCACGCTGTAAATGAAAGGGGAATTTGAAGTAGTCAGAGATATTCAGATCTACAATTTTGTCAACTATCGCAATTTATGTTACATTGCAAAGTACTGTATAAATTATGAAAGGTGTGAAAAATACATCGCACGAAGAGAGACAAAGATTAGAACTAGGGGCCTCAGTCCCTTGAAATCATTTATAAGGACAACCGTTACAGCGTAGTCGGGCAGCAATATAAGGACAACCGTTACACCGTAGTCAGGTAGCAATATAAGGACAAGCATTACACCGTAGTCGGGCAGCAATATAAGGACAACCAGTACACCGTAGTCGGGCAGCAATATAAGGACAACCATTACACCGCAGTCGGGCAGCAATATAAGGACAAGCATTACACCGTAGTCGGGCAGCAATATAAGGACAATCAGTACACCGTAGTCGGGCAGCAATATAAGCACAACCATTACACCGCAGTCGGGCAGCAATATAAGGACAACCATTACACCGCAGTCAGGCAGCAATATAAGGACAACCAGTACACCGTAGTCGGGTAGCAATATAAGGACAACCATCACACCGTTGTCGGGCAGCAATATAAGGACAACCATTACACCGCAGTCGGGCAGCAATATAAGGACAACCATAACACCGCAGTCGGGCAGCAATATTTGTTAATCATACAAATGGATCTTCTATTACTTTCGAGAAAAAAATGCTGTGTGTACATGATGGCCCGAATTCACAAAGGAGGTTTGAGTTTGTTAATTATTTTGTTCAATCCCTTCGGTCTTTTGCACAGATCAGACACGGGAAATTTGATATTCAAGCAAGAGACGCGAGTCCAACGATGATATTGTGCCAATAAGGATATGTCAGTAAAAGCAAGAACAAATTATAACATTCATCATTTTAATCATTTGTCTTATCATTTGGTCTAACGACCATTTAGGCTAATAGTCACTTGGTCGAAATTTCATTTGGTCGAATCTCCATAAAGTCTGGTCCATCACTTATTTGGTCTGATTGCCAGGCGGTCTAACTCCCAGTTTGCCTAATGTCCACTTTGCCTGCTATCCATATGGTCTAATAATCATTTAATCATAAATAATAATAATCATCAAATGATTATTAGACCTTATGGATGGTCTAGAAGAAATAGGCATTAGACGTACTGGGAATTAGACCGACCAGCAATTAATGAGTGATGGACCAATTGGGAAGTAGATTAACTAGCTGTAGACCAAACGGTTATAAACCGTCAGATTATATGGGTGAAATGAGGACCTCTGACCTATGATCAAGAGTTCGGAATGTTCCGCGGCAAAATGAAAAAATGCTTCCGGTCGCTATAAAACTCGAGCACGCATGTACTGGAGCCACACCTAGTTTGGGTCAAGAAGTAATGGTGTTCATCATTAAACAATTAATTTCGACTTCAGTATTTTTGCAAATACTTTCTAGACTAATTCAAGAAATATACATTCAAGCGATACGTGTGTTAAAGGGAGGCTTTACTACTGCAGCTAGAAGGGATTAGACCACCCAGAGAGCCTCCGAGGCCACTGTGACAGGTGGCTATCTCATTAACTCAGCTCTCATTTAACATAAGAAAAAGAGGATCATGGGGGACCAACAGGCACCGATTTGGGAAGTTTTCTATATAGAGGGAGCAAGTAGCTACAAGTAGGACAGTGTGCCTTTAACTACAAAATACAGCAAATGTACGAGTCAGACAAGTTTTATCGACTTACCATAATGAAGTTTTAGGGGAAAGGATTTTTGAACGAAAGGCCCTCGACGTGTGATGTGCGTATGAGGCAAACAGAAATGCGGATTAAATCATGGGACTGACGATTTATAGGAAACATCATTAATACTTGATGGCATCTAAAGGCTGGTTTCATACCTCAATAAACATATAGAGACTAATTGCATGCTTCAGTAACGTTAGGAATTTGATTTGTTTATACCGAAATATCCATGAAAAAAAAAACGTTTTAAGTGGTCATTTCGCATGAAGAGTGGGATATTTGGTTCATTGTGAGGCAAGGCTGTTTATGGACGTGTGCGTAAACTGAATGGACCTTTATACCAGGAAGGTGAGACATTTATACCGAGCACTGATACGTAAATCACTTTAAAGGTAATACAAAGTTTTGGGAAATTTTGAAAATTGACTGGATAGTGATTCTTTACAATTTCATTATATTTAGATGCCCCTGTGAATGTTATATAAGCACTAGAAAATTTAGCCCCTAAAACACTTCTGCTTTCGAGATAAATTGAATATAAAAATTTACCGGTGCTCCCGGTAAATTTTGATAAATTTCAAATTGCGCCTATGGCCATACAATGGTAGCTGAGACCATGAAAATCTCAGAATATGTAGTTGTGATATATAATTTCCGAACGAGAATAGCCAATTGGTCGATTTTAGTCAAGAAACATTGTTTTATAGCTAAATTAATATATTGACCTTGAGAGGGAGCTATACAACATAAATAGTTTATTATTACAATTTATTTTTTAAAATTATTAATACACTCAAATTCAACCGCGCCAACGATCACTGAATATTGTAGGATCGCATATGCTTCCAATTTGTTCATTTGAACCAAATTCATGACCCCATACCAAAACTGTGTATTACCTTTAAACAATTAAAGGAAAATCTAAGCAAAATAATGTAATAAAATGCCGAAAAAACAAGAAATCAAAACGAAATCGGACAAAACAAAATAAAATATTTGATATAGTAATAGTGGGTTCTTGTATAGTGCTCATGTCTGTCATACTTAAAACTCCTGGCCCTTCCGATTATTACCCTGGCTTTAGCACGGATGCCATTACGGCGCTCGAGCAATTATCCTGCCAGGTACCCATTTACATTTACATCATCTGGGTTGAGTGTGGCAAATGTAGATCAATGTCTTGCCAAAGGACATTAGTGCCGCGGGACTCGAACCGCGGACCTTGTGATCGACAGCCCGGTGACATATCCACTCGACCACGACATCTCTTGTTAAAATGTTGTCATCACTATACATGGGAACTTTCCATTCATTCCAACACAAAAACCGTTTGTATCAATTTATATGACTAGGGAGAGTATTTTCCTTTCTAGAAGGTTATGCTATCCACAATGTATTTTGAGTAATGCCCCTAGTAAAGGTAGAATTTGGAAAAACAGAATCTAAATATATTTGTGTACACGACAAACGGGAGAGTTGTCCGTGAATACGTTACAATCCATCGACAAAATTGCAAATTTGAGATTCGCATAGCTGTAGTAATTCTATATTTCAAACATTATTATCTCTCATATTTTGATCTATTTTATTTAAAACTTTCGCCAATCTGTTTATCCAATATTTTTATTATTCTGCTTTCATACAAATGAACTGACAAAGGTTGGAGTGCCCTTTAAGGATTTTAGTTATAAAACGTTAAATCTTTCTCTCAGAAAAGACCCAGTGATCCATTTCATTTCCACCCAACGGAAAGCGATGACACGGATGATTTTCATGATGTATGGGCTCATTGAAATGACTGTAGACACGTTTCAAGAATTACGGACTATAATACTTTAGCCCGGGGATGTTTCATCAATTAAAATTGATTTCGATGTTAAGGCATGATGAAACACCCCCGATTTTGTCCCGGGATTTAGTCATCAAATGCACATGGTATTTCCGTCATAAAAGGCCCAGTGATCAATTTAATTTCCGCCCAACGGAAAGCGATGCTAAGGATAATTTTCATGATGTATACGCACTTATTGAAATTTATACACGTTTAGAGAATTACGGACTATATTACACTAACGAATTTAGATACGTCTGATAAGTGTGCAGAACACATTAATTGGAAGTACACATACATATGCATAGTTCATTATCATTTCGGTATCAATTGGTGCTTATTGAGCAAGTCAAACCAGTCTGAATTCACAAAGGAAGTTTGTCGACAAACCTAGGTTTATGTGCGTCATATGACGCGTTTTGACGCGTTTTTACAACCTAGGCCTGTAAATACAAACCCAGGGTTGTAAAAACGCGTCAAAACGCGTACATAAACCTAGGTTTGTCGACAAACCTCCTTTGTGAATTCGGGCCTATAGATTTACGACGTGTGTTTCGGCAGTGCCTGCGCGTCCTCTTTGTTAGCTCTTGTTTTTCGTCCTCGAGCAATTCTGGAATTACTATTGCGTAAGCCCATGGCCACGCTCGTCGGTCACGAGAGTCTGGATGACCACTGAAATTGTGAATTTCCGTGGGGCGGCAAATGCAACCACGCTTCTTTGATATGATAATATGTAAAATAATGAACAAAAGTAAATTAGAGATGTTGCCAATCTTGAAGCGCACATTTTAACTCAAAATTGAATATAATATTACGAGAAATTGTACAATAGAATTCACTGAAAAGGCCGATATTCACCGCGTGCGTTAGAGATTTTCACGACGTCCGCAATAGCGTGCGATAGCATACGGGCTGCTCAGCCTCGTTCGCGCTCTCTATTTATTTGTTTGCACTGCATTCGTACACACACGTGTACTGTACGTGCATAATCCACAATAACAAATATGGATGTGACTTCGTCTGCATCGGATTCCGACAACGAAGATGACATTGTATCACCGTCGCCTGCCTGCTGCATGCATGTTGTACCCCATGGAAAAGGGCATGTTTCATTTTTTCATGAGAAGAGCTGGTCTAAATTCAAGGATTGCTGTGTTCGGTGGAGTCGAGTTGAAAGTGCCGAAACAAAGATAGCTATTCGTGCTGCGGAGAAGTTTGGGATTGACCTGCACGGGCAGGAGGGCGAGCCTCACCGGCAGCAAGATCACTCAAGCCTCGTACCATCGTAGGTGCTACCAGCATTTTTGCAATGTTGGAAAACTTTTCAGGGCAGAGATTACAATGGAAAAACGAAAAGCTGAAGGTAGGTTCAATTTTAACTTAAGATTTCAGAGTTTGAATACAACTCAAATTAAAACAGGTCAAAATCAAAAACTCAAACTTCATTAAATGTTATGAACATGTCAATGCCAATGGCTCAAACTCAAAAGTCAAAGTTGAACCCCCACCGCCATGACTGCCATTTAGTATAGTAGTAGTAGATGTAGTAGTAGTATACTGGTAGTAGTAGTAGTAGTAGTAGTAGTAGACTGATATCTGGATATGGGCAGCCAGGGCAGGACTTTTTTTGCATAAATCCAAGCCGGTTAATGCTGGTAACTTTTAATTATCTAGTCAGGTAACCAACTAAAGTACGGTAGATCTGCATGCTGCTACCATCTGTGGTGGTTATTATTATGTTATGATGCATTTCGTGGTCACAGGCAGAGGATAATATCTGCAGCTATAATGCAGTATAAATGGCCATTAATCATTAGGGTCTATGCGAGAAAACTGTAGATCTAGATTAAAGTTTATTATACAAATTTTACCATTACGATTTGTTTTTCTTTTCCAGATGCAGATGTGGAATCGGCTGAAGAAGGCAGTCTTCATTCTGCACCTCCAAGAAAGATGCTGCGATCGAGTCTTTCCCCTACGAAAGGTCGGCATGTCCTGCCAGCAGAATGCATTGTATGCAGAAAGATTCAATGGAAGACTAGTAAACTTACAGGCAAGAGATTCAAGGTCCCCGTTTCCAGGTGCGAACAAGTTTCAGCTACAAAATTCCTGAAAGCAGCTAAGATGCGGCAACACACCCGCATCTCATGCAGATCCGCGGAAAGGATATGGTAGCTACCGGTATAGAGCTACAATATCACAAAGGTTGTTACCAGGACTTCACCTCCTGTCTGCGCCGAGCAGAGAGAGCTGCAACAAGTACCGACACTGATGATCTCTTCACTCCCACTTACAACTGTTTGTTGGATCTGATAAGGAGGAGGATTGTGAAAGACAAAGAGGTGCTCAGACTCAAGGACTTACATCGTTCCTTCGTTAAGGCAGGTTTGAGAAACGAAGGAGTGGACTTGTCATCATACCAGACCAAGAAACTGAAACAGCGACTTCAAGTAACATTCCCTCAGCTCATATTCGTGTCCCCGCAGAGACAGAATGAAAGTGAGATTGTGATGGTCGGTGACATGGAGGCATCATCACTTGCTGAGCACGCTGTACAGCAAGATCAAGCAACTAGCACTTCATTCAGTGAAGAGTCTGCCTCAGATGAAGATGAGATGTTTTTTAGTTTCATTACAAATACAAATGTATGATATTATAAACCAGGCACACTGCACATTGCATAAAGAGCCCCATGGCTGTAAAGTACATGAATTATATAGTAATCCTTTAAATACTACTTTTAAAATATGTAAAGATGTTAAGTGTTTTTTTCTTAATGATATACATGTAATTTAAATTTGGATCTAATTAGAAAACATTAATCCTGTGTCATTATGATGTCAAGCTAATATATTAGTAGAATTCTACAAGCGTAAATATGCCATTTAAACATTGTCTTATTTTTGCTCTCGTTCTTCCATTCTACAAATAAGTGAAGCATTTTGGAATTTAATGATATGAATATACTGTAAGATGCTTATCGATCATTTAAATTACTTAAGATATCGGTGAAGTTGTTGTTTCAAAGAACTCAGTATGTAGGTGTATCATCTCATTATACTTACAAACCATCATATGGTGATAGAAAAAATTAAAGTACATGTACATAATTGCTAATGTTCCGATACAACCTGTCAAAAGTGCACGTAACCTTGGTGTCATCTTTGAAAATGATCTCAGGATGGATGATTATATAAAAAATATTTGTCGCTCAGCATCATATGCCTTGTACAAGATAGGTCGTATTAGAAATTTTCTTGATAAAAAATCTACCGAAACGCTTATACATGCATTTATTACATGCCGTCTTGATCAATGTAACAGCCTTCTTTATGGCCTTCCGGAGTCGCACATTGCAAAACTCCAGAGAATCCAAAACTCTGCTGCCAGGCTTGTAACACGCACGCGTTCTTGTGAACACATCACCCCAGTACTTCGCGAATTGCATTGGTTGCCGGTGACGTACCGCATTATGTACAAAATCTTAGTTTTAACTTATAAATGCATTCATGAATTGGCACCAATTTATCTGCAAGAATTAATCGAGGAATACAAACCCTCACGCAATTTACGGTCATCTTCACAATTAAACCTCGTATCTACTTCTGTGTCAACTCTCTCTTATGGTAATCGTTCCTTTCGCAAAGCTTCTGCTGAACTTTGGAACAGATTACCTTTAAATGTAAAAAACTGTCAAACCGTTAACCTATTCAAAACTAGTCTCAAGACACATTTATTCAAAATTGTGTTTGATGATTGATTAACTCTGTTCCCTTTGATGTGTATTCCATATGTATTGTAATTTGTAGGTTTATTTGCATTTTTAGTTTTGTATAAGATGTAATTGTATATCAGTCTATTTTGTGTGTATAGCGCTTAGAGACTTCGGTGGTAAGCGCTTTATAAATAACGTTTTTATTTATTTATTTATTTATTTATACTGGAGTCATAAAACCCAAGATTAAAGAAATGCAATGTACCTATTTACATATGATGGATTATCATGATTAACATGTACATCATTATAGTATATAATTTGAAGTCATCAATCAAATTTATATAAAAGTTGAATGAACCAAAATCATGTGTCAAAATGTTTATTTCAATGTACTTTAAGGAGAAACCCCCAAATAGCAATGGTGAAATGTATGTATGTGGCTGTGATGAATGATAAACACCTATGTTTTGTGCAATTAGATATGAGTGTGCGTGTTGGGATGATTGGTCAACAGTGGCGAGCGAGCGCGAGTCCAGTTAGACAACTAGGCCATAAAGTAATGGGAGGGTGTCATATTATGTTCATTCTATGTTGCATTTCCCTCTTCTGTTTTCGGTCTATCTTCCACTCTTAACATTTTCTCACGTTTTTGTTTTTCAATATGTTTAAGGAAAGGGAGGGTTATTTGCACGAAATTGCCAAAGTTGATTGATTTTTGAACTGAAGTTGCGTATTGGAATGTATGAATGTTTTTTGAATTATTTTTAAGGTGGTTGCTGTCCTGCGAATAAATGTGCTAAACCATAGTGTATTATGTTGCAGGATGATTTGGAAAATGACATTTTGTATTGTTGTAATCAGTGACATAGATAAGGGGGGAATGGGGGAAATTCCTTTTCCCTCATGAGAAGGAAAATTTTAAAAAGATCAGAGGGACAAGGAAAAGAAAGAAGATAATAGGACCACCTCTCACACTACATTATTTGGCCTAAATTCGCATTTCATTCCGAAGTAAACTTGATGCCCTACCAAACATGATGCCCGTGCCCCCTTTGGTTGCAGGAAATATACTTGCATCTCGTTGCAATGTACATTATTGAATTGAATTGCTGAGAAAAAAATAACACAAATACTGCTGATTAATTTGTTTTCATTTTCTTTTATTCAACTAGTGTAAGAGAACATACAAAATCAAAGAAATCAAAACAAATATATATTTTTTTTTTTAATCTGACAAGGAAGGAAATTCCAACCCCTCCCCCCCCCCCCCGAGCATAGGAATTTCATTTAAAATCAAACCTTAATTTAAAACAGGTAAAAGGAAACTCACTTGCTTACACATTGACTATTCTAGACAAGTTAAAAACTTTTTTAAAAATGCCTGAGAAAATCCTACTTTTTTCAAATTCTTGACATGATGACATGATGATCCAAACGACAGAATGCGTTCTAAATCTCAGAATTTCTTTTTTAAAGCTATTTGATGTACATTTGTATATTTAAAAGGTTAGATACTAAATTCAAGATTACTATTTGAATAACTTAGTGCATTTTGGCAAGGAATGTTAAAAAAGGACACAGAAAAGAGTACATGGGACTGTAGTGGAAATTTACACAAAATAGGCATACAAAAACGCTTTTATCTTCGTTATATGCCTTATTTAGGGATGGAGACATTCATAATTGGTTTTAGCACCTTCCATTACCCCTATTTAGAGTGTTTTTGTGTGGTTGCATGAGGTGCCCCACGAAAATTGAAAACTAGCCACATTTTTCGCCTCCATCCCATGGTCTGACAGTCGCGTGCGGCCCCAGACTAACCCCGGGCGGAGGCCAGACTTTCTTTGTCCTCAGTTTGAGGACAGACTCTGCTCTTTAGCTCGAGGTCGCGTTGTATCCTTGCTTGGAAGGTCGGCCTGCTAGAAGACAGAATAAGTATAGCTCCCTATATATATAAGCCAGGGAGATCTCAAAACGATAGACTTCTTCTCGAATCTTTGCTGCCGCTTTCCAAATTTGCTAGCGTCCTGATAGTACATAATATTTAGTGCCCAGTATACAAAGCACGATGAGCTGTCATTATTTGGTAGAATAAAAGACGAATTGAACTGAAATTCATCTACTCCATCTCTTCTAGCTATCACCTAGCTATGCTGTGTGTGCACGCATGGACGGTTAAAGGGCGAGAGAGAGATAGAGAGAGAGAGAGAGAGAGAGAGAGAGACTGAGCGAGAAGAGACAAGAGCAACGAGAGCAAGAGCAGTGTCTGTAACAGTTGTAAATGAATTTTGTTTCAATTTGTCTGGTTTTAAAAGTCATCAAGACATCAAATACACATTGCATATATTACTTGTTGCTAGATCATACAAACACTTTATTATGGATAGCATGTTATTTTAGGTCCATAAACGGGGATATGTTTGCAGCTAGTTCATGTGAGTAAAGCCCCTGTCCCTGCTAAAGTAAAAGTCCATCAAATCGGCTATTCTTTTTTAAAGGGCCACTTTAACCAAAATGGTCATGTCGAATAATTTTTGACGGAGATTCTGAACATGACAATGGTTTTTCTTAGAAATCATCAATAATTTTGGAATCTAGCTTTAAAAATGACGGCTCAAAACGCTCAGAAAAAGCCCAGTTTCAGAGCTGTATTGCGCAACTGTTTATGACGTCACTGCAGGAGCCTCTCCGGTGAAAAGGAGGGTGATTTAGGCATTAAAATGTCTTTAAAAAGGCAAACTATAATATTAATTGAAAAAAAACATTTATCCGAAAAATAATAAGCACTTGATAATCCTAGTACGTTTCATTTATGAATTACAAAGAGAGTGTAAGATCCTTAGTTGTAGGACAAATCGGACATGCCCGCAATGACGTCAAATGCGTCATCAAGCCACGTGACCGTATTACCTTTTTTTCGAGGGGCGTAGCCCAGCAAGCGTGAGATCTGTGACAAATGGATGGTTATTATCATTTTTTTGTCAATTTAGAGATTTTCTGAGAAATCAGAGGCTGGAATATTAATAAGTAGAGGTGTATTCATGTTGTGAAAGGCTACGTTAGTTGGGTTAGAGTGGCCCTTTAAATAGATCTCACAGAATATAAAGTTTTGAAGAAAAAGTAAAGAACTTTTTGGTCTTCTCTAATAATGTCACATTGGTTCTGATTGATAACATGCATGTATATCTGTCGTTCCTCATTACTTTCCGTATATGATATAGAAAGTAAATCATCTATTATTCTTGCGCAGTAGATAATCACGTTTCTTTCTTATGATCTTATCAATGATTGCAATACTTTAGATTTTGATGATGTTCCAATATTTCATTATATTTGGTTACAATATAAAAATATGAGCCAAAAAAGCACCGAACTCCCTTACACTTGAAATGCCAATATATTGATGATAATAAATGAATTGCACAAGCGATCACAAAGTCTGGCGCCCATCTATGCTTCTTGTCACCTGTCCTATGCATAATACATGTACCATAAAGGAGTTCATGAATATTATTTAACCAATATTTTAATGAACGAATCATTCACAATTCACAAGCCTGCATAGGCGGGTTCATTATTCCTTATTATCATTTTATCATCATTTTAATGGACGAAACCTCCACAATTCACAAGCCTGCATTAGCGGGTTTATCATTCTTTATTATCATTTTAATGATCGAAACCTCAACAATTTACCATCTTTAAAAAGCAGGTTTATGTATCGGCTTTTATTCCAATTTGATGAATGAAGCCTTCAAATTCATGACTTTGAAAAAGCAGGTTTATGAATTTTTAATCATAATTTTGATGACCGCAGCCTTCATATAGTACATCATATTTAATAAACTAGGTTTATGCGACGCTCCCGGCAGCTGTATTCATTGGCATCTGCTTTCTGTCGGAGATGTGCTAAACGAACAAAGGAATTCAGATGACCAAGTAAAACAAAAATTCAATTCTAGAATAACCCCACTAACAGGAAACACCGCGTACTTTATTGGCAATATAATCATCTTTCTGAAAAGATACGGCAGAGCGGATCGACCCCCCCCCACCCCCCACCCCCCCCCCCCCTTCGCGCCATTGGCTGACCAATCATAGGCATTTATTGATGGGTTAGGGCCCTGGCAACAGGAGGGCTGTATAATTCATAGTATAATGAAGCCTAGGGTAAAATGACATGAAAATGCATGCTTTGGTGAATTTTAAGCGTATAATGGAAAAGAGTGATCCACTAAAAAGCAAAAGCTTGTAAAATGTAAAACATTTTACGAAACAAAATTTACAATTTCGATTTGAGAACAAACAAAATCTTAATGTGTATGAACAATTATATTCTCGAATCTGTTTGACTCGGGTGTTTGTTTCTGTAATCAAGAGGTTCTATAATAATTATTCATATTCAGGTTTTGTATAACAATTGACGTGTAAATACTTGTTATTTTGTTCAAGTATAACATATTAAAAGGGAATGAACACTCCACCATGACTAATCTTAATCTCAATCGTTCTGAAAAACCGTTACCGTGGTAACGAGATGCTAACAGGTGGTGGTATCGCGACATAATACCGCGTTGGGAAGTAAAATCGATGACTCTTTGATGATATTAGTCATGATGATCTTCATGAATGATATTAGTCATGATGATCTATATGATTGTGGAGCAAGTAAGAACACACGGCGCCGATATAGTCATGCTGGTATTGATCGTGTGATTCATGTTGTTGTTGAATTCGTTATGTTTAATAAGCAAACCAAAACTTCCTGCATCATCCGCCCCCAACCATCTCTCTCTCTCTCTCTCTCTCTCTCTCTCTCTCTCATTTCCTTTTTTTCTCATCCATCTCATCCACCGCTTCAAACTTTGAAATGTAATTGATATCATCAGAGGGCGGCCTTTTATTTTCGACAGCAGTTGGGCAGCGTCGATCAAGTGTTGACGAAAGTTCTATTTATTCTTGGCATGAAGATTTATATCATAAATACTTTGTTCTTTATTTTATGATCTGCCAGCTTTATCTTTACGTCAATTTTACGATTAATCACACCGTTCCTCATCCGTTCAGACATGTAATAAATATAATCACACACTTGTAAGTTAAATTAAGAAATTTATGTTTCGTTTAATATAATAATTGAATGACATTATTAGTGTTGTTTTTTTAATCTTGGTACAAACAAAAATGAATCAATGACGGCAACGGTTTCCTTTTTAGGGGAGTGGGGGTGGATACTTAATAATTAGATTCATGATAAATTGAATGTCAGTCACAGAAGAAAATATGATCTCGTTAAGAAGAATGGGAAAGCCAACAAAAAACTATTTTATCATGTTTGTGTGCTGAATATGCAAATTTCAATGCGCTTTTTTTTCGGAGGAAAATGCTAGCATTAAACGAAAAGTAATGCAGAATTTCAATGTGCTTTTTTTCGGAGGAACATAGTAGCAAACAAGAAGTACCAAATTATTTTGTTTAACCTTAGTAACATATTTTGCATGTAAATTGTTGTGTTAATTGGTAGTAAATATCAACAGGTAGCTTCAATATTGTGCTAAATACTAATAACTCGACTTGTTTGTATGTTCTTCGCCCACAGAATGGAGAATGAGAGTTTAATATTCTACATCTTTCTCTCCGGGGGGAATGGGAGAAGTATAACAATTACGAAAAAGTATTGATTGCTAGAACCTAAATGAAAATTCATTTTATAGTGTGGATTTAGGATGTGCGTCGAGAGTGTCATAATTTGTCTAATATTCTTCGCCTTCCTCCTCCTCTCCCTCTCCGTCGACGGAATCGAGACCGACTTCTTCGTAGTCCTTCTCGAGAGCAGCCAAATCCTCACGAGCCTCGGAGAACTCTCCTTCCTCCATACCCTCTCCGACGTACCAATGGACGAAAGCACGCTTGGCGTACATCAGATCGAACTTGTGGTCGAGACGGGCCCAGGCTTCGGCGATGGCGGTAGTGTTGCTCAACATGCAGACGGCACGCTGAACCTTGGCAAGATCACCACCAGGGACGACGGTGGGTGGTTGGTAGTTGATACCGACCTTGAAGCCAGTTGGACACCAGTCCACGAACTGGATGGTACGCTTGGTTTTGATGGTAGCGATGGCGGCGTTGACATCCTTGGGGACGACATCACCACGGTACAGGAGACAGCAGGCCATGTACTTGCCGTGACGGGGGTCACACTTCACCATCTGGTTGGCGGGCTCAAAACAGGAGTTTGTTATCTCACTAACGGTCAACTGCTCGTGGTAGGCCTTCTCTGCAGAGATGACTGGGGCGTAGGTGGCAAGAGGGAAATGGATACGTGGGTAGGGCACCAAGTTGGTCTGAAACTCAGTCAGATCGACATTGAGGGCGCCGTCGAATCGCAGAGAAGCCGTGATGGAGGAGACGATCTGGCCGATGAGACGGTTCAGGTTGGTGTAGGTGGGACGCTCGATGTCGAGGTTACGTCTGCAAATATCGTAGATGGCCTCGTTGTCGACCATGAAGGCACAGTCGGAGTGCTCAAGGGTGGTGTGAGTCGTAAGGATGGAGTTGTAGGGCTCGACAACGGCGGTGGAGATCTGGGGAGCGGGGTAGATGGCGAATTCGAGCTTGGACTTCTTTCCATAATCAACTGAGAGACGCTCCATGAGCAGGGAGGTGAAGCCAGAGCCGGTGCCGCCACCGAAGCTGTGGAAGATGAGGAATCCCTGGAGACCTGTGCACTGGTCAGCCAGCTTCCTGATCCTGTCGAGGACAATATCGATCAGCTCCTTTCCGACGGTGTAGTGACCACGGGCATAGTTGTTAGCAGCATCCTCCTTGCCGGTGATCAGCTGCTCAGGGTGGAAGAGCTGACGGTAGGTACCGGTACGGACCTCGTCTGAAATGAATTGACATATACAGGTTTTATTTCCATTGGTGTTTTTGATGCTATTTATCTCTTTGTTTGAATAAGAAGACAATTATGAACACTAGACATTTGAAGAATGTCAATAGAATCGTAAACATTGACAAGTTTTTTTTTATTTATCAATACTATTGATCAAGATTTTGCATGATGTTATCCCATACAATAAACGTGCTAGAATATCATTGATTAGAACTGATTTGTTTATTCGAATCTCTATGAAATAATCTTACCAATAACAGTCGGCTCAAGATCGACGAAGACGCCACGGGGAACGTGCTTGCCAGCTCCAGTCTCACTGAAGAAGGTGTTAAAGGAGTCGTCACCACCTCCAATGGTCTTGTCTGAGGGCATCTGGCCATCAGGCTGGATGCCGTGCTCCAGGCAGTACAACTCCCAGCAAGCATTGCCCATCTGGACTCCGGCTTGGCCGACATGGATAGAGATACATTCTCGCTGTGAAAACATAAGAAAGAGCCATATGGCGATTTAATCAGAAGTGTTATTGACGATACCTGCATCAATGATAAGAACTGACGGAGATCAGACCAAAACAATTGCAATGCCTTGTTCAGCACTACTTGAAATCTGCGAACACGACAATGATGTATTATTTAATGAGAACACAGGATATACAATATTGTATTGCAGTTGGACTTGCGTTTATTTTATGAAAGTATTTGGGATTGTGTTATACAAATTTAAAACAATATATAAAACCAATAGGGATCTTAAAACACATGACCAAAAGTATAAACGACTCAATTACCCGCGACTACATCACCATCCTGTGACCAAACTGCCAATTCGAGACACAAAT
Source organism: Strongylocentrotus droebachiensis (assembly GCA_035222895.1). Lineage (NCBI taxonomy): Eukaryota > Metazoa > Echinodermata > Echinoidea > Camarodonta > Strongylocentrotidae > Strongylocentrotus > Strongylocentrotus droebachiensis. The sequence continues at coordinate 25,437 of JAVYIG010008950.1, forward strand.
AAACTTAGCGATCTCTTTTTTTAAACATTCAAGACTTTCTTATCATTGGTACGATTTATTTCAACTTTCGCCATTCTGTTCATTTTTATTTTAGGCGTTCATATAAATGAACCTATTACGAGGGCTGGATTGCTCTTTAAAGGTACTATGTCCCATTTGCAGGCCAAAAAAATGAAAAAGTTTAATTCCAACTGCATTTGAAAGATAATACTTATTTAGAACTTCCCTAAAAAAGGTGGGGCTTGAAAATGTCTTCAAGTGGGAAATAATGACTATTAGTTGTCAAATCGACTTTAGGGCTATAGAGCCCAAAAGTAATAGTCTTGATTTTCAGACAATTGTACCGAATGGTCATACGTTTTATGCTGCGCAAATATTCAATCAGTTTAATCTTGGCCATCTCAAGAAGTGGGTTATTGATGTAGACAAATGCTCATGTACCCTTTACAACTCTTTTCATGTATGTTTACCAAAGAAGAAAAAAGCCAGTCAGTCACTCAATAGTGTCTGACAGTGAAGTCTAGCAAGTACACGGGTTTCCTTGCATAATTTGAATATGAGGACACTGCTAACGTTTAAATTTCACAGATAGGACATACATGACATATTCATAATTCCTGCAAAGTTCTACAGAATTTGAGGTTGGCTGCAAAAGGGACATAGTACCTTTAATGATCTGACGATTCGTGTTTTGTTTAAAATGATGTGTTACTAAAACACGTTGCTACGAGGCGCATGTTGTCAGGAGTTAGTGATGTCACGTATTTAATGTATGTTGTTGATGAGGATATTTACATTCCAATTTGCTAAAAGGAAACGCTTGTGAAGTTTTATGACTTGTATATTACACTTTTATATTGACAGGGCGATATCAATTTGGAAATTTTATTATGTAATTTTCTCCTGCGCCTCCCCCCCCCCTAAAAAGAAAATCGTGCTAGATATATGATCAATTCATCCTATTTGTGCTAGTCTAAAACATATTTGTATTATCCTCTGTGCCCTGTCTTACAAAGAGTTGCGATTGATCCAAGTCAATCGCAATTCCTCTAATCAATCGCAAGTTTGCAGTCTCCTATCTCTTATGTACAATTGCGATTGATCTGAATCAATCGCAAATAAGTTGCGATTTATATCAACTCTTTGTAAGACAGGGCCCAGATATTATGATTTTCTCTTTTTGCTATTTGTTTACAATGGGTAGATGATACTAGCTTACTCTGTACGCCGTGTATATATTATATTGATCTCATTTTGACTGAAACCGAATTGCTTGAAGGTTCCGTGTAGAATCGAACAATATTCCTTTTGAAAAGTGTAAGGTGAAAAGAACAGTGTGTCTATTGTATACCAGTTCGATTGATTGCCGCACTTGGCATAGTATCAACACCAATGCATGTTAGCGACGGAATACAATAAGGTTCACAATCCATACCAGTCATGCCTCGATCCAACTTAAATTGCCCGTAACGCAACCCGTAAGTTACAATTCATAGAAGGCCCTTTCATCTAACACGTTTTAGGGAAATTTAAAAGAGGTTGATCAACTTTTACATAAATATATTCTAAACTGCTCGGGTGAAATCAAATTATATTGGGATGACGCAGCTACAGGAAATTTAGAAAATTGCTCTTAATTGGTATTTCTTGTTTTTAAGAGTCTAATATTAAATCGCTCTTGGGAAAAATGATGCCGCAATCGCACATAATACATGTATACTGATTTCCATAGAATTACATCGCTATATGCGGGGTTTGATGGGGAATAATAATCTCTCACAAACACTGTGAATTGTACAGTCAAATCCAAATGAGATAACCTCCACAGTTCTGAGTTCGATTTCAGATTATAGGGACAGTCCTTCTTATGATCAACTGAATGTAAAATCAAATTTACTTTTCACTATTACAGCCTCGACAATTAATATTTTCTTTCTTGCAATATTCGTTGATTCCGTTCCGTTGATCATTGCATTAATTGCATTCACAGTGTAACTTTTCACCTTATCAGTGTGCGTTTTCAATGCCTCTTGTGTTTTTTTTCTTCAAATAAATTTGAATTTTCTTTTACTTTAAGTAATGTGTATTAAAGTTAATGTATTGCTATGTTCCTACTTGTTTATGTTATCATAATGTGATTTGCATTGGTACGCTTTCGATTCTTAAAGGCATCGTTTAACAATAAATCTGAGATACACGGCCCTACGTGCTATCAGTGTCTGTGATATGGTGTAATATTGAAGCCCTAACAAACTAGCGCTTCAAAATAATCAAGAAGTGCCTCAAAAAAGTAAAAATCTTTGAGTGACCGGTTTTACCATTCTCGTGTTTCTCAATAGACTGTAGTGTTGTCAAAAACCTTTAGGAAAACGCAAAATTTGGCTTCGATTTCCAACCATAAATATTTTGATAATCAGACAGGCGATCGGCTTGTAAAAGTGATGGGGTTCCTGACTGACCTAAAAGTTTATAATTATCATTGCAGCATTAGCTAAATCCAGGATTTTGTTTCAGAATCTGAGACAAAGTTACCGGATCCCTTTAATTGGAACCATAAGAAAATAAATGATTCGTACTTTATACTTGATTAATCATGTGACCGGACAATTTGCGCCTTTCTCAACCACGTGATCAACTGATACACGCTGTATTTGAATGTTGCGTGCAAAGTCCTTAAAAACCATAATCAATATTTGTGATTCACAACAGATAACCCCAATGGGGTGATTTTTGCTTCGACCCTTGATATCTGTTGTACTTGTACTTTGGCCTGTACAATAGACAATTTGGCAAACACGCTGAGGTACACAAGTCAAGGAAATGAACGTGAAGAATATAAAATCATTGAATTCGGATTTACCCGGCTCTGATTTGAACTCTTGTCATGTTTGTGAAGCTAATAAAATGCGTCTACAATCACATATTCCAGATAGGGGCAAGTGTCGTAGACGGTAACTGAGCAACGATAGTTCTTTTTATCAAATTACACACACGCATTTCAATCCATATTTGATGTGTTTTGCATGTGAATATGACGAACTATAAAATGCAGGTTAAAAATAATAGTTGTTGCTTTGTCGGGCTAATCCAACAACTTTAATATCATTCCTGGGGGGTGTTTCACAAAGATCCTAAGTTGAACTTATCTCTAAGTTGGACTTAAAAATTATGGAAAGCCGTGAGCGTCTTTGAAAATGTTTTGTAAAAGTTGTTTTAAAAGGCATAAAATGTTGATTCACATCATTCATATTTTCTATTATCAAGGAGGTTTCATGTTCTTGATGTGGAATTTATAAAAAAAAAAGTCTAAAATCCTTGAATTTCTGCTTTTAAATATATTTCATTTTAAGGCTCCAATGGCTGTCCATAATTTTTAAGTCCAACTTAGTGTTAAGTTCTACTTAGGATCTTTGTGAAACACCTCCCAGTATAGGTTAAGAATTTCAAATAATAACAATCCATAAGTCGGACAAATTTTCAATTAACTGACAGTAGATCTAGACTATATGAGATAATGAAATCATGGATCAAATTGCTTCAAACCATAGACTTTTGAAATATCGATGAAGTATGTGTTAGCTTCAGGGAATGCTATATCTCTTTCATTATCAATATCATTACTTGAACTTCTATTAATATAATAATACTGGTAAACATGTTGAGGAGCGTTAAAATCTGGAAAAAAATATCATGAAATAAGAATATTCAAATCATCCTCACTTTGGTCCCTAACCGCTAAACGCCCTAAATTGGTCGAGTCAATTTGCAAGATCATATTTAAACTTAAGCCAAGGTATCATTACAACCGTCTAGATCTTACAAGATTTCGTACCGAAGGCCACCGTCATGACCATTCATTCTTATTTCATTTCATTCTATTCTATTCCATTTTCCATCAATGACATCATGCTTAGAAATGAAGTCTGATTGCAAAGGAATCGATGCGTCTGAATTGATTAAATGAGCACTTCATGAAACTTTTTCTTTTTATCTTCACGATTATTGAGATGAGAAACCCGAGTATAAAGAAGAATTGACTAGATGTATATCAATGTCAAGCGAACAGTGAGAATAAGTTTGGCAAACATTAGTCATTACATGCGAAAGTCAAGATCTTGTAATGTTTGAAAGCGACAGTACTTTGAGGTAGGTCTAGTCTACATCACTCGGAACCATCACAATTAAAAATAAAAGGAACGCCGAAAGGTGGAATTTTACTTATTAAATTGACAATTTTATAAATATCATTATTTTGTTGATTAATAAAGTTTATCTGGGATGTTCAATACCCACAAAGAGCCAATCAAAACTCTACTCTTGATTGAAGAAAAAAATATCTTTCAACAAATATTTAAAAAATCAGCTTTTAAATCTGATACGATATCCAGACAAATAAACAGTAACAAATTCAACGAGTTTCTATTGAAAACTCCGCTTAAGATGAAGACCAATATCATTTAATTTGTAAAACTTAAGCTATCTTACCATATTGAAGACTGAGTGTTGGTACTGTTTAGACCGAGTAAGTAGAGGCTAGGAGTTTCTCGAACTGCTTTCGACGTCTGATGTGAAGCGAGCAATCAACGAAAATGGCAGTTTCTTGTTGGGAGCGAGCGTTATTATTTAGTATTCATCTGTTTGTGTATACCGTTGCCGTGCATACTGATAAAGTGATAAGAGGAGATAAAACGTGTCTAGGTTAAAGTCACGCTCCTCCTATTGGTTGTGAGTCTGCTTGACAACCAATACAAAAAGAGAAGCTGCCATAGATCTACTCATGAGTCATAGGTCTACTGCCTTGGATCTGTTAAAATATGCATATTGGCATAAATGCATATCAGATCCAGAATTATCTTGCTTTAATAACAGGGGCAGGGGATGTTAACGAACACACAAACGAATTTAGGCAAACATATTTCTTGGTTCTTGGTTCTTGGTTGGTTGGTCCTCCAAAATACCCGTCTGAGTTTTAACTGAAGGTGCATAAAACAGTCTGGCTTCGTATTTCTATCCCTTTGATCTAAATAAATATTAGTATTGTCTAGTCTAGGGAATTCTAGACGGATCGGGAAAATTGTGTCCCCAGGAAAGAAACATTCACAAATTTGAATAAAATTAATATGTTAGACCGTTATGTTACTGCTATGTTAGTAGATCTAAGCCGGAGGGACAAAAAACAGAGTATAGACTAGATCATAAATCACACTCCACTTCAGATTCAAAGCTTAATCTCTCAATACATGCTACTCACCTCATTTGTTCATCAATCATAAAAAGAGGTGGTCCAACGGGTTATGTAACTTTTGATTACTTTCTCTCACTTTTCCCCTTAAATTTGACTAGGCCCTATATAATTGTGAGGAAGTTTTGAACGTTTTCGCGCAACATGTAAACATTAAGCCCAACGCGTGGTAGTCAGGTACGCGAGAGAGAGAAGAGAGGGAGCGCAAGAGAATAAGCTGATCAATGACGTCACAATGATACTCATTAATGTTACACATCTTGTCGTTATTAGTTAAAAGCCGTAATACAGAAACAAGGTCTCAACAGAAATGGTGCATAGGAAACTTTTGTAAAAAGAATATACAGAAGGAAATCTACAGAGAAAATAATATTCAAACTGACAACATCGGCAATAATGCATCCCAAACTGCAAATCAACATGAGACGAAATCAGATCAAAAAGACCTGATTGATCAAAACTTTGGAGGGAGCAGACGTATTTTTGTTTTGCTCCAATAATTGTAAGGATATAGCCGGATATACAGTATACTTGGAAATTTATATTGAATTTTACATCAACTAAAAGCGGTTCGTTCAACAATTCTAGTGAACTACATTATATCATTTGAATGTGGGAAACTGCGACAATTTTGTCTGTAAGAACAACAAATTTCGTCTGTTAGATTTTGATCTGTTTGAAAATCAATACCACGCGCATCAACATAAGGCGCATCCAAGAGGACGCAAGGACTTTGCGCTGAAGGGCATCTCTAAGGCGCATCTCTAATGCATCTCTAAGGCATCTCTAAGGCGCGCCAAGCATTCATCTCCATCCATCTCCGCTGTTAATCAGGTCGGGTCAGGAACAATCAGGTCGGGTCGGAACGGATGAAGCAGGCGACAGATGACAGACACATGCTACACGGATACTTACAACCCCACAAACGACTTATATCCCGACACAGCTTCCTCGATTCTGTCCCACCACCTGAACAGAATCCTCCACCATCAGCCAAGCCCGTACTCATCAAAGGTCTTAACCTGAAGTGGCCGGAGTGGCAATGCCTAAATCGAATGCGGACGAGAATGGGGCGGTGTAAGGTCAATATGGCAAGATGGGGCTATGCCCATGAAGGAGATACTCTCTGCGACTGCGGAGAGACTCAGACGATGGACCACCTCTTGCAGTGCGGCGGAACGGGTTGCACAGATGAAGACCTGTCCCTTGTTAATGAAACGGCCATTGCAGCAATCGAGCGATGGAAGAACTTAATTTAATTTAATTTACTTCTAATTAAGGAACTTTACATAACTATCTTGATCTAAGGAGACACGAACGAACGAACGAGTCCTACGTCATCAATTTCTTGATTGTTTGCACCCAATCATCATGCCTCCTAAGAAATCCCAAACCATCACTAACGACGATTATATCGACATTAAGTCAGAACTACGAAAGTTAAACGAAACGCTAACCTCGCAACTGGCTGTTATCAAATCTGGCCAAGATGAGCTAACTAGGTCTGTTGAGTTCTTCAGCGGGAGAGTAGACGAACTGACAAACGACATTAAGACGCTGAAGGACGACAACAAGTCTGTAAAAAAGGAAAACGCGGATCTAAAGCAAAAGTTGTCAGCACTAGAGAATCAAGTGAATGACCTTGATCAGTATCATCGGAGAATTAATCTGGAAGTGGCGGGTGTATCAGAACAGGAAGGCGAAAATGTGAGGGAGTCGGTATTGAAAGTTTTGAAGGTGGTCGCACCAGAGGTGAACTACACCGACATTGATGTAACCCATCGTCTAGGCCGCAAGAGGGAAGGTGTTTCTGGTTCGAGTCCAAGACCAATCATAGTACGATTTACAACCAGGAGGATGAGAGATGAAGTGTATGTTGGTCGAAAGAAGCTGCGGGAGACAACTACTCGGGAGCTGGGCTTCTCAAGAGATGAGAGGATGATGTTCATCAACGAAAATCTTGCCCCGGCAACGAGGTCACTACTGAGGAAGGTGAATGAGGAAAGGAAGAAGGCTGGCTGGAAATTCCTGTGGACTGTAAATGGCACCATCCTGGTGAGGAAGAACCCCAATATGCCACCGATAGCCATCCATCGAGAAGAGGATCTCAACAAATTAAGTAGGGCCTAGTATGCTTCTGCCTTGTTGTACATTCATAATTTTATCTGTAAATAATGATTGACTTTGACACGATGACGAACATTTCCAGTGATTCTGATAATGTCACACAGGATTTATGTGCTAATAATGATGAATTGAAATGTGGATTGGATCCAAATGATAATGCTTCGGGTCTCATTTCCTCAAACTATTATACTGAGTCCTCGGCCAAAAATATTTTCAAAAGTATACCTGATTCTTGCTTGTCTATATTACATCTTAATATTAGAAGTCTCAACAAGAATTATGAACAGTTTCGTTCGTTTCTATAGATAACACAGGAGTTCCCAAAAATACAGTATTAGGCGTAACTGAGACGTGGCTTTCAGATCAAAATAATACACTGTTTTCTCTCCCTGGATATGATATACTTACAAATAATCGTACAAACAAAATAGGTGGTGGTGTTGCATTCTTTGTGCCAAGTCAATTTGAATATATTGTAATCGAAGACATGAAAGTGATGAATGAAATTGCAGAAACTTTGTTTATTGAAATTACTGATCGCAATAGAAGAAAAAATATCTTGGGAGTTGTTTATAAGCCACCTCAGAGCAATCATGCTGATTTTCTGGACACTTTGAATAATTTATTACACTATCACTCCGTTCAAAACAAAAAGTGTATCATAATGGGAGATTTCAACTATGATCTCTTAACGAGTGATGCTAATATTTCATGCACATGATTTTTTAGAGACATTCCTCTCTGCCTCTTTCTTGCCACTCATTTCTAGACCCACTAGAATAACCAATACTTCGGCAACTCTTATTGACAACTTTTTTTTAAATGTACGCTCTGAATTTAAAGCTGGCATAGTTCTGTCAGATATTTCTGATAATTTTCCGATTTTCATTTATAATTATTCAGAACGATTTCAGGCAAATAACTCTCCTAGTGATGCACCTAAAAGACGTGTATATAATGACGAAAACCTATGTGGATTGAAACTAAGCCTAGGAGAAGAATCTTGGGATGACGTGTTTAATACAGATGATGTTAACCAGTCGTATGAAATTTTTATTGGAATTTTTATGTCTCATGTAAATCGAAATATTCCTTTTTCTAAACCCAAGTCTAAAAATGATAAGAAGTCATCCAGACTACCTTGGATAACTAATTCGATTCTACGTTCAATAAATCGAAAAAAATGAATTATACTATAAATATATATCTAAATTAACTGATCAAACACGGATCCAGTATACTAATTATAAGAATAAACTTACAGGAGTGATACGTATACTGCTAAAAAAGAGTATTATCATGATCAATTCATTCGTTGCAAAAATGATCTTAAAAGAACATGGAAGATCATCAATTCTACCATCAACAATGGATCAAAGCATTCTAAGATTACTAACCTTAGACATAATGATGCAATAGTTGAGGATGAAGTTTAGTTGGCAGATATTTTCAACAATTATTTTTCTCAAGTTGGTTTTAATCTTGCTAGGCACATACCATCCACGTACCGTTCATTTCACCACTATTTGGGGGAGAGAAATGAAAGTTCTATATTTTTCTCTCCTACGTACCCACAAGAGATAATTCAGATTATATCTGGCCTAAAAATAAATAAGAGTGCAGGATTTGATGAAATTGATAACAACCTTTTACAGAAAACTATGAATTATATTGTTGATCCTCTCGTTTATATATTTAATTTGTCATTATTATCTGGACATATTCCAGAAACAATGAAAATTTCGAAAATAATCCCAATTTTCAAAAAGGGTGACAGTACATTAACAAGTAATTATAGACCAATCTCATTGCTTACAACCTTGTCTAAAATCCTTGAAAAGTAGGTCCACATACGGACCATGAGTTTCTTTAAAAAGCACAACATCCTCTCTGATACTCAATTTGGCTTCCGAGAAAAGAGTAGCACTACCCATGCCATACTTTCTTTAGTTCAAACAGTTGCCAAAGCTATCGATCAGTCTTCTAATACGGTTGGTTTGTTCATATATTTTTCTAAAGCATTTGATACTGTTGATCATGATGTCCTTCTTTACAAACTTGCTCACTATATGGAATTAGGGGAAAACCGTTGACGTGGTTCAAGAATTATCTTAAAGGGCGCTCCCAGTTTGTTTCGCTGAATGGTAATTTCTCTGAAGTAAACCTGTACTTTGCGGAGTTCCGCAAGGAAGTATTTTTGGCCCACTTTTGTTTATTATTTATATAAACGACATTGAGAGGTCATCTTGTCTGCTTCAATTTATACTTTTTGCTGACGACTCAAATATTTTTTTGTCACATCGCGATCCAGAGCAATTGACGCAAATACTAAATAACGAACTTAAAAGTGTGGCATGAAGACTCTCGTATACGTCTGATTGTCAACGAAACGGAGTCAAGTCTTTTGTTAATTTCGTTTATTGATACGGCAGGTAGCCAGTGAAAACGAATTCGTTTAATAAAATTATGAAAATGCAAGCACTACTTTAAACAAACAGAACTTTGTCATTCCTCGCTCATTTTTCCTGATTGATGTGTCATATGAAAGGGCAGAAACTCAACTTTCTAGAAATATGAATTTTTCTTCGAAATTCAGATACCGCCCGCCAAATGTCTTTCTGGTTTCCTTCCTTCAAATTGCTTTTAATCACTCATGCGTGAAATATGCATTATCTGAGTAGCGTCACATGAAAGAGGAGACTCTAAGCTTTCCAAATATGTATCATTCATTAATTATGGTCGTGATTAAGTTATGATAGAACATCGATACTTCTCGGTTTCGTTTTTTCTGGGACGCACTGTATAGTGTTCGCCGGTATAGATGCACATTACCAATAGATGTCCAAAAAGCATATTATAGTCCGGTGACTTATTCATTGGAACACAACACCTCTCAATCTGAGGTTGTATTTTGTGATAAGTTTGGATAGTTTTGAATGTAGATCCGTCTAACATTACTGTCTCTATCCAGCTTCTTTGCCCTCCTGATGGAAATCTAATATTCTTCGTCTACCTCCTCTGGTATCTCGCCTTCGACAGAGTTGGTACCGACTTCTCCGTAGTCAGGGGCGATGAAGCGCCATTTAAAGTGGTGGGGGCACCAATAAAAAGGGCACTTTCTGAAAAAGGGCACTTACAAAGGGTAACCTCAAGCGAAAATATAAAATTGTTAGAAATTTTGATTGTGATTTCATTATCATCATGGTCTAAGATACTGCTTAAGCATGATAATTTGTAGTTGGGTGTGATGGTTTGGATATTCATTTGCGAGTGAACGAAGCAAACTAGTAAAAATGTTAAGATTTGTGAGGTCGCAATGCATGAAATTGCATCTTAATAATATAAAGAGGAAACAAATCCTGTAAGGGTTTTAAGCACCATCTCGTCATGAAAGAACAAAATTGCCTTTGATAAGAAACAAAATGATATCAACTTTAAATGCGAGCGAGCTTCGGGTGAAATTGAAGAAAAATTTGTTCATAGTCGCTTTAAATTAGGAATGCAGTTATGGTAAAAAGGCAAAAAGGACACTTATTAGAAAAGAACAGGAGCAAGTTTCAAAGTAAAAGGGGTAATTATCTGAGGTGAATATGGGGCAATTCTCGCACCTGATAAGGGTCACTCACCAGAGATGAAAGAAGGCACTTATAAGAACAGAAAAGGGGCACTTATTACAAAAGAAAGCAGCCATCATCAGGAGAAAATGGCACTTATTAGAAAGGATAAAGGGGCACGTGTCGAAATTAACTGGCACTTAGTCAGAAATGAAAAGGGGCCAGAGATGAAGAGGGCACCTCTCAAATTTGAATAAAAAGGGCACCCAACGGAAAAGGGGCACTATATTTGAAAACTAGAGGCAATTTTCATAAGGTGAAGGGGCACTTATCAGATGTGGTAAGAGGCTCTTCTTGTAGTCTAAAAAGGGACATTTTTACAAAGGAAAATGGGCACTCTTGCAGAAGGGAGGGGGACCTATCAGATTGATATAAAGGCATTCATCAGGAATGCGAGAAGGGATATTTATGAGAAGGGGAAGTGGCTCTTGTGAAAAAATTGGCATTTATCAGAAGGAAAAAGGGCACTTATTAGAAAGAAAAAGGGGGCAATTTTCAATATTAAAGGTGGCATTTATTCAAGGTGAAAAGGGGCATCGTCATAAATGAAATGGGGCACTTATCAGAAGGAGAAGGGGCGCTTGTAAAAAAAAAAGGAAAGGGCACTTCTTAAAGCTAAAGGTAACCTCTCAGATTCGAATATGGGCAAGTATCTATGGTAGAGGGGGGCAATTACTAGATGTGGTAAGGGCACTTATAAGAATGTGGAACGGGCACCTATAATAAATGAAAATGGGCACTTATCTGAAGTAAAAGGGGGCACTAATCATATGTAAAAAGAAACATAATTGGGGTACTTGAAAAAGTGGGGGGGGGGCACTATGACCCCCCCCCCCCCCCCCCCCCCTGGTCGGCCGCCTCTCTTCGTTGTCATTGTCGAGAGCAGCCAAATCCTCACGAGCCTCGGAGAACTTTCCTTCTTCCATACCCGATCCTGGCGGCGATCCCGGGGGGACGGGGTGGGGGTGGGGGAGAAACGCCCCCCCCCCCTCAATTTTGTTAAGGGGAGAATCGTCCGTCCACCCCCCCCCCTGAAAATGTGAAAAACTGTAAAAAGAAAATGTATAGCAAATACTGACTAAAGACTGCAACACACTTGTAGGCTCTGGAGGGCCCAAGAGTGCAGCGTTTAGACTAATAACAATGCACAAATCTTATAATCGCATAATATCATTTAGAATGTACAAGTAAATATTGTAGAAAATCTGTATTCCATTGGTATCACCGTGATACCCACTAGCGTACTGATACGTAAGGGGATGGGGGCATATAACTCAAACGTGTTTATTTCTAATTCGATACCCGTGAGATACAAATGTTGCTGAAATGACATGATTTTTCGTGATGTCTCCTCACTGTTGTGTAAATTATACTTTTTGTGCGTTTGTTGGACAATGACAAATCCCCAAATTTACAGTCAGACAAAACATATGCTTATCAAGACGCCTACATGTCAGGGCCCAGGGAACGGGGAGGCTCGGGGGCTCTAGCTCCCCACCCCCCCCCCTCTCCCCCCCACACACTTTTTTGAAAAGGTATGTTCAAGATAAAAAGAAAGAAAGTAGAAAAAATAGTAGCTGCCAGTTCCACAAATAAGGAATCAAAATATGCTCATCCGACCTTAATTAAAGGCCTAAAACATCTGAGCTTGCGGAGGCTTTGCCCCCTGGATGCTCATCTGAACGTTATGTAAAACCTAAACCCCTGAAATTTTTGGGGCTCCGCCCCCTGGACCACACGCCCATTAGTGTCCTTCCAGTGTCACAAATAAGGTATCAAAATATGTTCAACTGAACGTAATTAATGCCTTAAATCCCTGAGCTTCCGGGGGCTCCGCCCTTGAACCCCGCCGGGGCTTTGCCCCTAGAGCCCACGCCAATTCACGCTAGCCCTCCCCCACTTTGAAAAAATGTTCCGCGGGGCCTGCACGACTGTAACACGTAAGAGTGGTGGTGACGCGAATTTTTTTTCTGCCGCCCCCCCCCCCCCCCCCCCACCAACAAAAAAAAAAAATTAAAAACGTTTTTGCTCATTACGCCACTGGTGATACCAACGAAATACACATTTTTCCTCGCATTTCGTCCCCCCCCCCCCCGGTCATGAAAAGAAAATCGCCGCCCCTGCCCTTTTCCCTCTACGCTTGGCGTACATTATCATCGTCATCATCATCATCGTCATCACCATATTATCATCTCCATGTCATACCTTAGCATATCACCATCATCATCCAACCATCATCATAATCAGTATCATCGTGATCATCATCACGAGCCTCGGAGAACTTTCCTTACTCCATACCCTCTCCCTTTACGCTCATCCCACCATACTACCGTTAGTCTTGTCATCTTCATCGTACCATTATCATCCTCCTCATCATAATCAGCATTATTATCATCAACTTTCTCCTCATCATAATCACCATTATTATCATCATCATCCTCCTCATCATAATCACCATTATTATCATCATCATCCTCCTCATCATAATCACCATTATTATCATCATCATCCTCCTCATCATAATCACCATTATTATCATCATCATCCTCCTCATCATAATCACCATTATTATCATCATCATCCTCCTCATCATAATCACCATTATTATCATCATCATCCTCCTCATAATAATCACCATTATTATCATCATCATCATCATATTATAATCTCCATATCAGACATTAGCATATCATCAACATATAATCACCATCATCATCATAATTATCACAGCATCAAACATCTTATCATCTTCATCGTACAATCATCATCAGTTTTACCAACATTAATTTTTTTTTACTAATTAATTCCATCTGAATGGACATTTAAATATGCCGACAAGATTCATTAAGAAATGTTCTCCTGCACACACATTTTACTCTCAATTGTTATGGAAACTGAAGCAGCAAAAAACAAAAAACAAGGCAAGAAATGTATTCGTATTTTGTTGATATAATTGCATATATTTCAAAAGTCATGTTTATGAAAAATATTGTGAAGTAAATACAGAGAAGAATACAGTTGGTGAATAGTATTTAACTGCTAGAACCTGTATGGGAATTCATTTGGTAGAGTAGTTTAAGATGACCTTAAAGAGTGTCAGAATCTGTTTAATATTCCTCGCCTTCCTCCTCCTCTCCCTCTGCGTCGACGGAGTCGGTACCGACTTCTTCGTAGTCCTTCTCGAGAGCAGCCAAATCCTCACGAGCTTCGGAGAATTCTCCTTCCTCCATACCCTCTCCGACGTACCAATGGACGAAAGCACGCTTGGCGTACATCAGATCGAACTTGTGGTCGAGACGGGCCCAGGCCTCGGCAATGGCGGTGGTGTTGCTCAACATGCAGACGGCACGCTGAACCTTGGCAAGATCACCACCAGGGACGACGGTGGGTGGCTGGTAGTTGATACCGACCTTGAAGCCAGTTGGACACCAGTCTACGAACTGGATAGTACGCTTGGTCTTGATAGTAGCAATGGCGGCGTTGACATCCTTGGGGACGACATCACCACGGTAAAGGAGACAGCAGGCCATGTACTTGCCGTGACGGGGATCGCACTTCACCATCTGGTTGGCGGGCTCGAAGCAGGCGTTGGTGATCTCGGCAACGGTCAACTGCTCGTGGTAGGCCTTCTCAGCAGAGATGACTGGGGCGTAGGTTGCCAGAGGGAAATGGATACGTGGGTAGGGCACCAAGTTGGTCTGGAACTCGGTAAGATCGACGTTGAGAGCGCCGTCGAATCGAAGAGAAGCTGTGATGGAGGAGACGATCTGGCCGACAAGACGGTTCAGGTTGGTGTAGGTGGGACGCTCGATGTCGAGGTTACGTCTGCAGATATCGTAGATGGCCTCGTTGTCGACCATGAAGGCACAGTCGGAGTGCTCGAGGGTGGTGTGAGTTGTCAGGATAGAGTTGTAAGGCTCGACAACGGCGGTGGAGATCTGGGGAGCGGGGTAGACGGCAAATTCAAGTTTGGACTTCTTTCCGTAATCGACTGAGAGACGCTCCATGAGCAGGGAGGTGAAGCCAGAGCCGGTGCCGCCACCGAAGCTGTGGAAGATGAGGAATCCCTGAAGACCTGTGCACTGGTCAGCCAGCTTCCTGATCCTGTCGAGGACAATATCGATCAGCTCCTTTCCGACGGTGTAGTGACCACGGGCGTAGTTGTTAGCAGCATCCTCCTTGCCGGTGATCAGCTGCTCAGGGTGGAAGAGCTGACGGTAGGTACCGGTACGGACCTCATCTGAAAAGGGGGAAATTAAAGAATAACTTCTTAGTTCAGAAGAAAAAGAATGATAAGGATAAATAATACACATGCTACTTTTTCAGCTACTAATATTATATTTTATGTTTTAAATGTATAAATATTGATCTGCATTTAAAAAAAAAAAAATCCTATAAATGGCTTTTGGTGTTTGATCACCTAATATACAACGATAACAGGAACTATGTCAAATGACAATTTCAATTTAGAAACGTGTTTACCTACGATAGACATCGTCAACTCGCCTTTAATCATAACGTAATTATCATACAATCTAAAGTAAGTCGACTACATCTCATCGTGAACGAAAGTTAAAGACAGATCCATCATAAATAGCAAGACTACTTTTAGATTCAATTCTATTCAAGGTAAGATTTTTTCCCCACATAATTTTCATCACATATGATTCACCTTCCAATTTATATTTACAACAATCATTCTTATCATGAGGATCAAATTTACATAATAATGATGGTCAACGTAGAGAGTTACATGGATATTGTGACAATACTGTTGATCACATACAACGGTAAATGTATTGTGTACTTATTTTTGTTGAACGAAATGAATACTGGTGGGAATAAAGCTAGACCGGTTTACCAACATTTCCAAATTGTAGGCATACTTTTCAAACAATGATTGTCTTGACAACCTGGAAGCTTGATTGAGGCTTGTCCGACGTAGCAACAAATAATGTATGCAGAGTGGACTCAGTTCATTCATTCAAAACAGGTTAATGGAATATATTGTCACTAGGTCCCCAGAAGAGAAACATCCATGAATTTGTATATGTCTGTAAAACGGTCTAGTGAAATGGGGAGGAATGTAAAGTTACTGCCAATTAGTCTGAATTTGAATAGTTCTGTGTTAAATTATTTCGATTACTTCACCTAAATTTCTGTCTGTTCTTCTATTTCAAGTTTTATCTCATCTGTCCGTTTAATTTCCTTGTTGGTTATGTGTGTGCAATGTTATTCCTACATGTTTGATATTACTGTGCATATTACTGTTTGGTATGGAAGTAATTGTCAATGTATTGTATTTTAATGTATATTTCACTATCTTTTGTAAATTCAAACTATTGCAGCCTTTGGCTGCAATTTTAATGTACAAATGTACATTTTTTAAATCTATAAACCAGTTCAAATCATATCCACTCAAACAAGTTTGAGATATCTCGCTGACATGCACTATGTCCAGAATTCCAGGCTCTTATGTCCATAGGGATTGTTCATGTTACTATGGTTACAAGAATAATAAACTACATCTTACCGACTACGGTTGGCTCGAGATCGACAAAGACGCAACGGGGAACGTGCTTGCCAGCTCCAGTCTCACTGAAGAAGGTGTTGAAGGAGTCGTCACCACCTCCGATGGTCTTGTCTGAGGGCATCTGGCCATCAGGCTGGATCCCGTGCTCAAGGCAGTACAACTCCCAGCAGGCATTGCCCATCTGGACTCCGGCTTGGCCGACATGGATAGAGATACATTCACGCTGAAACGAAACGGGAATTCGATAAAATAGTCAATAGAGAAGGCGTTGATGAGGCAATATGTTTTGGATATTTTTCACGGATCTTAACGGCCGCGTGAGTATACGAGTTATATTTTGTGGGATATAACAGCATCACTATTCGTAAAGAAATGAATTGAACTCACAGCTCTACAACCAGTGATACAAAGAGAAATGTAGCATAAACATCTGACATAATAACTCAAAAAAATCCACATCGATAGAAATCATGATCTCATTTACATAGACGTAAATATACTAGTGGTGCAAAAAGCGCGAGCGCGGCTCCAAAATGATATACCGACAGTTGGTTTCTATTCGCTAACAGAACATTCAATGCTTTTTATTACACATTATCGTTGATGAAATCCCTTCCCCACGCTGTCTTAATTATTATCATTTTGCTTAATGACTGTTTTACAATCGGAAAAATATAGAAAAGGCCAGCTTACCATGTTGAAGATAGGGTCGAAACTTAAAGGCGTTTATGAAAATCGTTGAAAGGTGCTCCTCGACGTACGTACGATGCGTTGTCATGTAGCACGAAATATGGCGGTTCGTTTCTCTGCTGCAGCCTTATATGATTCAAACGGTGAGTGAACGACTCAATCCCGTTGCTATGCAAACAAAACGTAGCCCCCGCAGTACCAGTTCAGCGATTTTGTACAAACAGATCTCAGAGTGGGGTTCTTTGTGTGCGTGGCATGGATTGTTCATGACTGTGTATTGGTTGCTACTGGATATCACCGGGGACGCTATCAACAAGGTTATGCTTCGATGGAGTCTTGAGTGCCTTGATATCGCAGTAGGTCGTAACGGGTCAGCCGTTGGGCGTGTGACTTGACCATCATATTCATGATGGCTTGGTTACGTCCATGGTTACATGCTCAACGTGCTCATTAAGAATTCAAGGACATTTGAATAATAGCACATTCCTCATTGTAGGTATTGTTGAAGACATGGGTACTTCGATTATTGTGCTTGATCAATAGGTGAATGTCTTATGACAACAATGGCAAGTTGTTTGTCTTTAAAATGTTAATTTCAACAACAAAAATCTTTAGTGTATACTGACATACAGGTGTATCAAAGAAATGAGGAATTTGGTATTTTCTGAGTTCTCGAATGGTGCAATAGGTTTCATTCTTGATCGCATGTCTTGCTCATTACCATTGTGCCAACCTTTGAATAAAACCAAACGCTCATTTACAAATTGATAAACTCCTGATTGTATTGAACTTGTATATTTAATGTGCTGAACAATCCTCTAGGTGTTAATACGTATGCAATATAATGATTGCAGGTCGTCTGTTAATGTAATCCCAAACATAACCAGGTATAGGGTAAGTCATTTCTTACCGAAGACCAGTTCACGGTTAGCACATTACTGCAATGACCCCGAATATCCACAGATCTTCAAAACATGAAGAGGTCCCACTTTGTACATTTTGAAATAATCACTCCTACAGCGATGGAGGTGCTACATAAATAGCCTTTGTTTCCCCTTTTCAAAGAATACTTCCACCTGTGTATCATGGAGTGCATAAATGAATAATGATTACATAACTTTCATGAGCACGTTTCCAGTATTTCGTCTCCGTGTATTTCACAATTTGTTCTGCAATGACCTTTATCTGCTCATGCTCAGACTGCAACCGTGAACTGGCTTGGTTTATCGTGCAGCTTATCACTTTTGAATGTGCAAAAAATAAAAGGGTTAGGCTAATTAGGATTCGAAAGCTTTTGTTAATTTTTAAAATTCTCTTAAAAGAGCATGTTAATTTTACATACACGAAGAAATCTGTGGGTTTGTGCTTTGATTTTTTAATTTCAAGGAAGAGGGGGTAAATTTTGGGCAGTCTTTGCTTGGGAAGGTCTTGCAAAACTACTGCTCAGGAAATACGTCGGGGAAATAAGTACTTTCTTGAGTAGACGGGTTTCTTTTTATTGTTGGTGTTTGGTACTTTTGGGGCTTTGTTGTTGTTGTTTTGTTGTTCTTCTTTCTTATTATTCGTTGCATGTACTCTTTTATGTCGTTTTACTTTCTTTATTCTGTTTTATTTGGGTTGGAGGGCTGTGCGGTTTGTTTCGTCAAATAAGAGACCTGAATATTTTCTCAGATCATGTCCCTTTGTTACAACTCTTAAATCGAGTATCTATACAATTACTAAATCATGTAGAGTTGTGTTAAAACCACACCCAAAAGCCTACATAATAGAAGCGACGATGCTTTTGTAAAAGCTCTGGGGAGAAGGAAATAAACGAAATGGTTTATGATCCAAATAGTCAAGGTATCGAAAGCGCAGTGAATGACATTACAAACTGTAACTAAGGGTGCGTTTAATCGACACTTTTTCACCCTAGAATCACGGTTTCTAAAGACGTTTAGTTTAAAACGCAATGCGTTCAAGCGATTTTTTCGTCGGTCGTAAAAATAAACGTGTTTGAAAACACAAACATGAAACGCTGAAAAAGATGCGTTTTGTATCATGATTCAAAAGAATCACGGTCGCTAAAATTCGATTGAGCGGACGGAGTTCTCAATCATGATTGTATATGACGAAGCCTCTTCCGGTTTGGGAAAAACCGCGCGCCCGCTTTGCATGCAATTTGTGTGCACTATACCATCGTGGCCTGTTCCGTTATGTTATTCCTTGTTTTTCCTTCTATCTTTTGCTCTTTCTGTCTTTCCTTATGTTATTCTTTGTTTCTTCCTTCTATACTTATGTTATTCTTTGTTTTTTCCTTCTATCACCTTTTCTTATGTAGGCTAATTCTTTGTTTTAAGCATTCTATCAATTTCTCTTTCTGTCTTTCCTTATGTTATTCTTTGTTTCTTCCTTCTATCACCTTTTCTTATGTAATTCTTTGTTTTAAGCATTCTATCAATTTCTCTTTCTGTCTTTTCTTATGTTATTCTTTGTTTCTTCCTTCTATCATCTTCTCTTATGTTATTCTTTGTTTTAATCATTCTATCACTTTCTCTTTCTGTTCTTCCTTATGTCATTCTTTGTTCCTTCCTTTTTTCACATTCTCTTTCTGTCTTTCCTTATGTTATTCTTTGTTTCTTCCTTCTATCACCTTCCCATTCTTTGTCTTATTATTGCGATCTATGCTCAAAACAGCAGTCGACAGTCGGCCGTAAACAATTCCAGAAAGCGCGCGCCGAAGTTCCTGGGCCATACTGCGCAGTGTGATGCGCAGTGGTTTGGCTCGCAATGAGCTAGAATCAGCGTTGATGAAAAATCGCTTGAACGCAAACCGCAGTGACCTTGCTTTTTGTAACGGCGTTTTGAATTGTGATTCATGTTTGTGATTCTAGCTTCGAAAATTCGATTGAACGCACCAGAATAAGGCAAAAGATACACAGAGTAAGAAAGAAACGGAAGAAAAGACAAAGAATAAAGTGCCGATTGTTACGCTCTAGGGCGTCATGTAAAAACGCTGTGCAAATAAGTGTGTAGAAAAATAAGTGTGTAGAAAGTAGAAACCATTTTGATAAAGGCCTCACACAACAGCTACGCTAAGAAAAAAAAATGTTGAAACTGAGTTGAGAGATAAAGTACACCATGGACCCTACAGATGGACTAATAGTGAGAGTCTTTCTTTGACCACATCATGACAACCGCCACCTGATAAAAGGGACTTTTAGATTTGCACGAAGAGAACGTGGACTGCCACGTGTGACATCCTTTTAAAGGTATTACAAAGTTTTGGGAAATTTTGAAAAATGGGTGGATAGTGAATCTTTACAATTTTGATATATTTGGATGCCCCTGCGGATGTATTAAAAGCACTAGAAATTTTAGCCCCTAAAACACTTCTGCTTTCAAGATAAATTGAATATAAAGATTTACCGGTGCTCCCGGTAAATGTTATTACATTTCAAATAGCTCCTACGGCCATACAATGGTAGCTAGGACCATCATACTCAGAATAAGTAGTTGTGGTATATAATTTCCGAACGGGAATAGCTAATCGGTCGATTTTAGACATTGTTTAATAGTATGTGTGTGTGTGTGTGTGTGTATTGGGTTTTTACAGACGTGTATCAATCAGATATGATTATTTACGTCTGGGGACCGACCTTTAAACGTCACCATCCGAAAGACGTGACTCAGTTTCGAACCTGCGTCCTCGGCTGAATCAGTTTGTAACTTCCACTTTTTAGCTGGATTACAGGCGCACGCCACAACGCCTAGTGTTAGGCATTAATACCTTCCCTTTTTTTTTAGATGATGACGTCATTGTTTACTCTTAAAAGGGAAGATATTAATAGCTTAATTAATATCTTGACCTTGAGAGGGAGCTATACAACATAAAGTGTTTATTATTTACAATTTCATAACTTTAGATCCGATTTCGACCAAGACAACGATCAGTGAATATTGTAGGATCGCATATGCTTCCAATATGTTCATTTGAACCAAATTTACGCCCCATACCAAAACTTTGTTTTACCTTTAAGGCAATATGACGTTCTTTGAAGGCACTGCCGGGCACTGCCAGTGCCTAATAAGGACGTCACATTGCCTTAAAAGGATGTCACACGTGGCAGTCCACGATCTCCTCGTGCAAATCTAAAGTCCCTAATGTGTATGTTGATGAGTACATTCATTTGACGCGACAATGCTGATTATGTAATCCCGCATCATCACAGAGACCTTTTACGTTTCTTCAGATTCTTTTCGCTGGGCCAGGGCGCAGAGTGTAGTTTCAGGAAGAGTACCGTGATTTAAGACCAGTTAGAGGAGCAGTGAACCCCACATTAGGAAAATGTGTGTGATATTAGATTGATTATTGAAGAAGTGGACACTGGTGGACATACATTTGGACTCGCCAAACTTTGAAAAGTACCTACTGTATACCTCCTGTCCTATTGCCTTCCATCTCTTGGAAATAGATAGGATAATCTTTTTAATGAAGTTTAAAATCATTGTGTTACAGCAAAATTTACAGGTATCTCTTGTAAACTACTTCTAATTTCCTATTGAAAACTTCATATACGTCAATATTCATATGTACGCCACAACTGCACATGCATTTCCGACTTTTTCCGTGATTTTAAACGATTCAGTTTCTTTTGCGCTGGCATTTTGTTGATTCTTCAAGGCACACATTTTATTTTTAAATGGCTGACTGACGGCGGTCGTGATGAGATCAAAGCTTAGAAGCATGTTTGGAATGTCATTATTATACTTTTGACAGAGTCAGGTGCATGAATGTATTATGGTACCGATCAGTGTCCATTTGTAGTAGGTCCATGAGTACATATGCACAGAGAGAAATCAGATCATTGACAAATTGGAGAATCTGTATAGTGAAAACCCTAAGGAATATTGGAATCTGATAAAGTATATAGAAAATGTACACACTGAAAGGAAAAGACCTGCAAACAGTATACAACCAAACATGTGGTTTGACTATTTCAAGAACCTTATGAACAAAAATCTAAAATTGTCAAAAGAACAAACTGAAATTAAAAAAATTACGAACGACGCACTAATGCACTGAAAAAAACGTCCTATAAGTTTAGATTTTAAGATAACTCCGAACGAAGTTCTAGGATGTATTCAAAAATTGAAAAGAAATAAAGCCTCAGGAAATGATTCTATTCTAAACGAAATGCTGAAGGTAAGCCGATTCGTGTTGTCACCGACAGTATTGGCAAATATATTTAACTTAATCTTAATCAGTGGTTGTTTCCCTGACAACGGGTCAGTAAGATTTCTAAAACAAGAAAGATGTAATAGATAAATTCTCTTCGTTCACCAAAAACATAATTGCAATGAGGGGTAACTTTTAGATACTATGTAATAACAAATTAAAATTGTACAATCTTATGTTTTTGGTTTAAGTTTACAGTAGGTCGCATGTGTATTACGGCATTCATTTTAGGCATTCCATGTACATCATTTACCTATTTTGTATAGAATGAGTTATAATTTATTTAGAAAATTGCTATTATGGTTTCACACTGTCGCTCATATAGTTGGAATATTTTTGTTTTACCCCAATTTATGGAATTATTTAAAAAATGATTTATTCCTAATAGATCTAGATAATGGTATACATTCTCAGATTTTGTTGAATAATAATTTGCCAGTGTTTGTTTTGCGTGACTGCTATAAAGCATGTGCATGCTACTATGTTTATCAACTAGGGGACGTACGCCCTTAAAGGGATCGTTTAACAATGTTAAATCTAAGATACACGGTCCTACATGTTACCAGTGTCTGTGATATGGTGTAATATTGAAGCCCTAAAAAATCGCGCTTCAAAATGATCAGGAAGTGCCTCAAAAAAGTAAAAATCTTTGAGTGACCGGTTTTTACCATACTCGTTTTCCCCCATAGACTGTAGTGTTATGAAAACCGTTCGGCGAACGGTTTTTAAAATTTGTAATTCCAATCATTAATATCTTGATAATCAGACAGGCGATCGGCTTGTAAAAGTCATGGAGTCATGACCTAAAGG
The DNA here is from genome assembly GCA_035222895.1 of Strongylocentrotus droebachiensis. NCBI lineage: Eukaryota > Metazoa > Echinodermata > Echinoidea > Camarodonta > Strongylocentrotidae > Strongylocentrotus > Strongylocentrotus droebachiensis. The sequence continues at coordinate 48,671 of JAVYIG010008950.1, forward strand.
TTTATAATTATCATTGCAGCATGAGCTAAATCAAGGATTATTTCTAAAGGATCTAAGACAAAGTTACCGGATCCCTTTAAGTCATAAATGACAGTAATGAGGACTAATGCCCCACAAAAGGGCACTAATATAGCACATCGACACAGTTTTGATCCTGGGGCCTCACAGTTACGAGGCCATTGGTTTGTCACTGAACCATGACTGTACGCAGCGGGGGCTGGGGTAGGGGGCAGTTCCCACAAATTTAAAAAAAAAAAAGAAAAAGAACATGCAATCATTTTTCAATAATTAATTGAATTCCCCCCCGGTCCCCAACATAAAAAATCCTCTGGGTGGCCATGCGTTATGGCTCAAGGCATGGGCACACAGCGGATCTTGTTATGTTGGGAACCGGGGTAAAATGCAATAAATAATTATTATTGCAAATTTATTGCATTTTAAAAAACATGAAATGAGTATTTTATCATTACTATTATTGTTTTAAACGAAAAAGGAAATGTATGAAAGAGTTGTTTTGTTTGGCAATTGATGTTCGTTAAGAATTATACATTTGAATTGTATTTTTATTATTCTGAACGTGATGTCAAGTCAGTATGATGTAACTTGCTTGATTTTGATTATATGTATATACTACCTCTGGTATTGAGAAAATAAAAAAACCTTATAAATAAAAATAAAACACCTTATAGATAAATTTAAAAAATGATATAATAATTCTTTTCTACAGACACTATTTTTTTGCACCCGAGTACAACAATGACCAAACTTAATGTTAAACCAGGATAAACTTGAGTTCTGGTAAATATAGAACATAAATTATCCCAGAATCCAACGAAACTTACACTAACTGTTTATTAAATAAATGACATGTGCAAAACAATTTTGGTAGAAAAAGTTTGGTGGCTGGGTAATGAGCATAGAAAGATATAGTCCAGAATCTGATTCAAGCCGTCGAAGAGGACGTTATCAACAACGTCCTAATTTAATGATCACGCCACCATCCCCTTGTAGCAAGTAAGTAGGGAGAGATAACGTTGGTACCATCGAATTTCAATTGGTACTGGTGGAGATCAAAATTAATAGGCCAGATTCTGGTCTAAGAAAGATAAGGAAACCTGGATATGTAGACCCGACACCATTGTGCAAACTTTATGGGAGTTGTGGTTTTTATCGACGATGATGCCAAGTAAAGGAACTTTTTGTGCGATTGTTTTTATTTCAGTGTTCCAAACAACCAATCTACTGCAGGATGAACATTCAAGAATAAATCGTAGCAATTTCCTCTCAAAATACGATTCCCATACCAGAGCTCAAGATTAGCTAAACTAAACTTGCGGGGATAAATTATACACTCTGTTCGTTCACGAGACAGATTTGTGGTCTCGCATGCCTTCCAACAAATTTTCTATGGGTTCAAGAGACAGGGCTATCGGTCTCAAGGGCCGTCTGCCTCATTAGTTGTCGGTATTTTTTTTGTATAGAATTGTGAGATATTATATCGTGAGAGATATTGCGATTGAACGGCATGAAGTGTAATACATACCATTTTCTCCCGGCTGTTTAATCCGCGAGTCCGCGCTACAGAGGATGTTTCTTTTTCGTCTGGGTATTATGATATCCCGAAACTATTTCGATGGTATAACTAGTTGGGAAGAACCCTAGTGTGATTTCCGTGTCTTTAAACTCTTCTGATTCCTGAATTCTTTCATTTCAAATGAATATAAGAATCAGATCAATCAACGGGTTCCTGTTGGGAAAATGGTTAACATAATAGAGGTGTTGTGGTCCAGTACATCATTTTATAACCGGGATGCCGCGAGAAAAATTTAGATAGTTATTTAAATAGTTGTTTCTTTAGAAGAGGAGCATACCATATAACAGTCATGTACCTTAAATCTCTCTTTATATTTTCTCGAACATGAACAGGTAGCGGTACAGTCAGGGGCGTCGCCAAAGGGGGGGTGTGGGGGGGGGTGCGACACCCCCCCACCTGTCAGGATATTGTCGGTAAAATTGCGCTGCCGTCGGGAAAAAAGAGAGGGAAAAAAAGAGAGGAAAAGAAGAGGGGGAAAAAAGAGAGGGAAAGGGAAAGAAAAGAAGAAAAAAAAGGAAAAGAAAAGAAAGAAAGGAAAAGAAAGGAAAAAAAGGAAAAGAAAGGAAAGAAAAGAGAAGAAAGAAAGAGAAAAAAGAAAAAGAGGGAGGAGAGGAAAGAAAGGAAAAGAAAGAAAAGAAAGAAAAGGAAAAAAGAAGAAAAAAGAGTGAAAGGGAAACAATAGAAACGGGGGTTGAAAGAGAGGAGAGAGAGGGGAGGTAAGAGTCTGAGAGAGGAGGAGTGGGAGTAAAAGAGAGAAGGGGGTTGTTGGGTGGAGTCGTCTCGTCGAGGGAGCAAGAAAGACACGGGTAAATATGTTGCTGTGTCGGGTCAGCTGTGTCGGTATTCTTGCTCGATCCTCGTGTACTATATCAAAGAAAAAGTTTGAAGTCGGTGAGATGTAAATTGTCGGTCGGCCGACAAGTTTTTTTCCCTACGAACTGTGACTTCTTATCCACTGTGACGAATTCGAGAGTGACTACAACTACAATACTTGTATTTTCTCGAAGTTTCACTTGCCTATAATATCAGCTAAAGAAATCAGAGGTTTAAAATTTTCGGGGAAATTAAATTCAAACAAGGTTTAAGAATCAACAACGGTACGACGAATCGTTTTCCTTTCTTTGTGATGAAACGCCAAAAATTCCGCGCTTCGCGCGAAAGGGGAAACTTCATTTAGACGAGTCGAGAACAGTACGACGACTCGACTTCTTTCTCTAATAATTTAAGGAAACGTCCAAGCTTCCGCGCTTCGCGCGAGAGGGGGGAAACTGAATTCACACAAAATTAATAGGGCTTATTTAGAGTCGAGAACGGTACAACGAATCGTGTTCTTTCTCTAATAATTTAAGGAAACGTGAAAGCTTTCGCACTTCGCGCGAGGGGGGAAACTGAATTCAGATGAATAGGGCTTAATAAGATTCGAAAACGGTACGAGGAATCGTCTTCCTTTCTCTATGTTGTGATGAAACGCCAAAAATTTCGCGCTTCGCGCGGAAGGTGAAATCTTCATTTAGACGAGTCGAAAACGGTACGACGAATCGTCTTGTTTCTCTAATAATTTCAGGAAACGTTCAAGCTTCCGCGCTTCGCGTGAGGGGGGGAAACTGAATTCAGACAAAATTAATAGGGCTTTTTTTAGAGTCGAAAACGGTAAACGAATCGTGTTCTTTCTCTAATAATATGAGGAAACGTCAAAGCTTTCGCGCTTCGCGCGAGAGGGGGAAACTGAATTCAGATGAATAGGGTTTATTAATGTTGAAAACGGTACGACCAATCGTCTTCTCTCTCTAATAATTTAATGAAAGGTCAAAACTTCCGCGCTTTGCGCGGGAGGGGGAAGCTTCATTCAGATAAGGATTAAAAGACGAGAACAGTACACCGACTCGTCTGCTTTTTCTCATAATTTAATGAAACGTCAAAGCTTCCGCGCTTTGCGCGGGAGGGGGAAGCTTCATTCAGATAAGGATTAAGAGTCGAGAACAGTACATTGACTCGTCTGCTTTTTCTCATAATTTAATGAAACGTCAAAGCTTCCGCGCTTTGCGCGGGAGGGGGGAACTGAATTTAGAAAAGGATAAACAGTCGAAAACGGTACAGCAAAACGTCTTCTTTTTTATAATAATTTAATGAAACGTCAAAGCTTTCGCGCTTCGCGCGGGAGGGGGGGGGGGGGACTTCATACAGCCAAGGATTACCAGTCGAAAACGGTACAATTAATCGTCTTCTTTTCCTAATAATTTAAGGAAACGTCTAAGCTTCTGCGCTTTGCGCGGGAGGCCCATCACCCACACCCCACTAATGAGCGAGCTTTAAGTGATTCTCTTGCTCACTACCACGCCTCCCTAAAATAAGATCCTAGCTCCGCGCCTGCATTAAAATATATAGCTATGATGCTGAATAAATTGAAGAAATAATTCGTATATTTATGTCGTCGAGGAAAATGATCATTTTGCGCATATGCAAGTACTATACTAGATAGTCCATAGGAAAAGCAATTTAGCCTTCGGCCCCAGGTTTATAGGGTTGAATTTGTAGATATTGGACATTTAATTTTGTCGGTAATTGGTGGCTAGTTTTGTCGGTAATTGTTGGCCTCTACACCCCCCCACTGAAAAAGGTCTAGCGACGCCCCTGGGTACAGTGCCCCAACCAACCTACCCTACCCGCCCCTCTCCCTCCCATAAAGGGGACCATGGCCGATCAACGGGTACCGCTTAGGCATTGTTGGCTATATAGAGGGCGCTAGTAGCTAGTAGTGCAATCCCGCTTTGAACTCCATGAGCATGATGATCATCATCACCGTCGTCATTATCACCTCTATCGTAATCGTCATGACCATTACCACAATTAAAAATACATACTATCATCATCATCTGTATCGTTATCAACATGGTCATCATAATATTGGTCATCCTCACCTTCATATAGCTCATCATACATGTCATGTTACAGTGATCAGCATTCATACCACCATGGTCATCATCTCTCTCTCTCTCTCTCTCTCTCTCTCTCTCTCTCTCTCCCTCTCTCTCTCTCCCTCTCTCTCTCTCTCTCTCTTCATCTCTAATCTGTTTTCACGTTTTCTTCTCTCTCTCTCTCTTCATCTCCAATCTTTCTTCACTACTTTTTTTCTTCTCTCCCTCTCTCTTCAGCTCTGTTCCAGCTCACTCTCTTGATATCTGTGTTTCCCTTTATCTCAATCTCTTTCTTTCTCTCTTTATCTCCAGTCTTTGCTCTTCTCTCTCTCTTTCTCTCTCTCTCTCTCCAATCTTTTTCTTCTCTCTCTTCCTTCCTCAATCTGTTGTCTTTTTTTCTTCTCTCTCTCTCTCTCTCTCTTCAGATATGTTTCCTTTAGCTCTCTCTCTCTCTCTCTATTCATCTTGAATCTTTCTTTTTCTTTCTTCTTCTCTCCTTCTCTCTTCAGCTCTCTTCGGACCCCACGGAAGACCAGCTTTCCCATGTCGGGTTAGCTGAATGTGGGCTATCCACCGTATTTTATGCATTTTTACTATGTTTTTATACGGAAATAAATACTACTACTACTACTAGCTCTGTTTCATCTCTCTGTTTTCCTTTATCTCATTCTCTTTCTTTCTCTCTCTTTATCTCCAATCTTTTTTCTTCTCTCTCTCTCTCTTTCTCTCTTGATCTCTGTTTCCCTTTAGCTCAGTCTCTTTCTTTCTCTCTCTTTATCTCCAATCTTTTTTCTTCTCTCTCTCTCTCTTTCTCTCTTGATCTCTGTTTCCCTTTAGCTCAGTCTCTTTCTTTCTCTCTCTTTATCTCCAATCTTTTTTCTTCTCTCTCTCTCTTGATCTCTCTGTTTCCCTTTATCTCGGTCTCTTTCTTTCTCTCTCTTTATCTCTAATCTTTTTTCTTCTCTCTCTCTCTTGATGTCTCCATTTCAGTTTATCCAATTCTGTTCGTCTCTCCCTCATCTCCCATTCGTTCTCCCTCTCTAATAAATGTGCATGTTATCTATTTTACAGACAAAATTATGCAGAGGCAATGATCTTAGGAGATATTATTAATCTATATTCTCACATTTTCGTCATAGTAATTCGTAAACGACAAGAATAATTGAATACCTTAAATAGAATAGAAAGTGCATTTTGAGTTGGATAATTTAATGTTATTTATGTTAACGTTGATAGTACTTAGATATTCTTAAACAGTTGTGAATGTATTTTGCTTAACTGCTTTTAAACTAATGGGCACGCTTGGTACAATTGAGTTGGTTTAATCGGAGACCAAACGCTAGTATCATCAAGGAAAAGTTGATACATTGGCTGAAAATTACAGCTGCAATTTAAAAATGAGAGTGTTTTTTTTTAGTTTACTACATCGATGGCTCTGCCGGGACTGTTAGATATCTTAGTTTAGTATTCCTCTTCACCCTCATCCTCCTCTCCTTCTGCGTCGGCGGAATCGACACCAACTTCTTCGTAGTCCTTCTCGAGAGCAGCCAGATCCTCACGAGCCTCGGAGAACTCTCCTTCCTCCATACCCTCTCCGACGTACCAATGGACGAAAGCACGTTTGGCGTACATCAGATCGAACTTGTGGTCGAGACGAGCCCAGGCCTCAGCGACTGCGGTGGTGTTGCTCAACATGCAGACGGCACGCTGAACCTTGGCAAGATCACCACCAGGGACGACGGTGGGTGGCTGGTAGTTGATACCAACCTTGAAGCCAGTTGGACACCAGTCGACGAACTGGATAGACCGCTTGGTTTTGATGGTAGCGATGGCAGCGTTGACATCCTTGGGGACGACATCACCACGGTACAGGAGACAGCAGGCCATGTACTTGCCGTGACGGGGATCGCACTTCACCATCTGGTTGGCGGGCTCGAAGCAAGCGTTGGTGATCTCGGCAACGGTCAACTGCTCGTGGTAGGCTTTCTCAGCAGAGATAACTGGGGCGTAGGTGGCCAGAGGGAAATGGATACGTGGGTAGGGCACCAAGTTGGTCTGGAACTCGGTCAGATCGACATTGAGGGCGCCGTCGAATCGCAGAGAAGCCGTGATGGAGGAGACGATCTGGCCAATGAGACGGTTGAGGTTGGTGTAGGTGGGACGCTCGATGTCGAGGTTACGTCTGCAGATATCGTAGATGGCCTCGTTGTCGACCATGAAGGCACAGTCTGAGTGCTCCAGGGTGGTATGAGTAGTAAGAACTGAGTTGTATGGCTCGACAACAGCAGTGGAGATCTGGGGAGCGGGGTAGACGGCGAACTCCAGTTTGGACTTCTTTCCGTAATCGACAGAAAGACGCTCCATGAGCAGCGAGGTGAAGCCAGAGCCGGTGCCACCACCGAAACTGTGGAAGATGAGGAATCCCTGAAGACCTGTGCACTGGTCAGCCAACTTCCTGATGCGATCCAAGACTTGATCAATGAGTTCTTTGCCGACGGTGTAGTGACCACGGGCGTAGTTGTTGGCAGCATCCTCCTTGCCGGTGATCAGTTGCTCAGGGTGGAAGAGCTGGCGGTAGGTACCGGTACGAACTTCATCTGAATTTAAAAGAAATATTGAAGAACTTGCTTGAAAACAACCTTTTAAAATACCTGTATTAAAAACATTGCCCATATCCTATTCAGATTCAAATATGCTAGCTAACTCTTTTCAAAATTTGATCTTAATCAACAGTAAATGCATGCAAGATTGGGCCACTGTGACTTTGCACTAGAAGATACATATGTAGATCTCTGAATTTTGTTTTGTTCATTTCTCTTACCTTTCAGCTTTTGTAATCAAAATAAATATGTAGCGGATGTCAATACACTAATTATCTGCAAGATATATTTTTTTCAAATGATGCATGTAATTCAACAAATCGTAAGTAGATGCCAATTACAAGTTACCACTAATTGTACTTACAAAAAAAATAACTGAAGTATCACAAAGACTAAGCAGCACTATCGGGACAAATATGTTTTGCATTAAACGTGATGATTTCAAAGTTCGTAGGAAAAAACACCTACCCACAACGGACGGCTCAAGATCGACGAAAACGGCACGGGGTACGTGCTTGCCAGCTCCGGTCTCACTGAAGAAGGTGTTGAAGGAGTCGTCACCACCTCCGATGGTCTTGTCTGAGGGCATCTGGCCATCAGGCTGGATGCCGTGCTCCAGGCAGTACAACTCCCAACAGGCATTGCCCATCTGGACGCCACACTGGCCGACGTGGACTGAGATACATTCCCGCTAAATTTGTAAAGAGAAGAAAAACATTTGTATTACAGATGTTCAAGCAAGTCCTTTCCTTCGGCCTACATATCTCCACTATCCTAAATGTTACACATACATCTAACAAATTGCTCTAGATAGTCCAAGAGTTGTTCTTCAGCCCTCAATGTATAACCGGCCATTTCTAAAGCAAACTTCATTCTCTGAATTTAAATCTGAAATCAACTGCATTAGAAATCGCTTAAATTCTTTAAAAATTACCCCTAAAGCATACATTGTGCGGGTAAGCCTGAATCCGATGACCGGGGTAATAATATATGATTGCAGGGCCTTCAGGGAGAACAGTATGAATACTGATGAGGCTACCCTGGTTAAACAAGACATATGATTATTATTATTATTATTATTAAAGCCAAAAAACTACTTTTTTTAATATCAATTCCTTCCTGTCTCAACTTTTCAAGATATCCTTATTTTGACATTGAAGTGATTGCACACACCCCAGCTAAATTTCTCTCACCAACAGTCATGCAGTAGTTAAATAGCGCCCTCTTCAGTTCTGAAAATTATTTAGATGCTTCAAGAAATCCCCCTTCCAGGCAAATAAATACCATATACCAATATGATACTGCTAACCAAATTTTACAAAAATTGCTGTTGAAAATTATGCTTTTCAAGAAAATTCTGAAGTGAATTCAACTTGCTCTAAAAATTGTGAATCTTATTCCGAGGTCTTTGAAACTTGGCAGACTTGTGAATCCACTGATACTTGACAACTGTCTGCCTAGTTTGGTAAAATGTGATTAAGTCATCACGAAATTATCGCCCGCAATAATGAATTAAATTGCATTACAATGCTTTACTTGATTGTAATGAAATGTTGGTGGATGAGAATGGCGGTAAAATGACCGCAATAAAAAGTTCTTTCGAATGATAACAGACAAAGTATGTTTAAACAGAAGAAACATCTCTGTGATTCCGGAAATTGTTGGATACATAGGCAAAGTCCTACCAGCATAGCCACCTCCCCCCCCCCCCCCCCCTTGCTGGTGCTCATGGTATGCAGAGGTAGTATCAACTTCTCATAACATGCATTTGCCCCTTCCCCCGCTTCGCCATAATTTGATATCCTGTAAAATTTCATATCACGTCACATCAACCAACCAAAATGACCTATTGTATTGCTCCAGTGAGCACGATTGTCAATAGACTAGTTTTCTAATATATTCAAATCTATGGATGTTTCTCTCATGGGGACCTACTGATGAGCTAAGCTATAAATGAGCTACAATACTTGGAATCCACTGGCTGCCTGCTAGTATGTATACATTGAATGTTGCTACGTCAGGCAATCCTCAGACGAGCTAAGAGGTTGTCAAGAACAAATCTTGTTTAAAAAGTCTCCATAAAATTTGAATATGTTACTAGTAAACCGGTCGATTCAACCAATCTAATACAATCACATTCATATCTATATTTAATCATTTTGCAATGTATTCACTATATCATGATTGTAAAAATAATCTGGCCATGAATAATTTCTTTTCAATAAACCATTTTAAGTAAACATAAAATAAATAACTGAATTCCCCATTAACAATATAAAAAAAAGCTATTTAGTAAGATGTAAACAAAATTGAACCCTTCTATTTTATCTTGGTCTTTGAAGAGAATTAAAAAAAAAATGTTTTATAAAGTTAATAAAGTCTCTACTAGATGATAACGCATGCCAATAATTGATATGTGAAAAGTTCAACTTCAAAATTACATATGAATCTAAGTCGGCGGTATTATGCCATATCAGAAAGAAAAGGACTAGGCAATATGGCGACGAGTGCACTCGAGCGTATCCCCAATGCGTTCGACGACCACACGTCGATCTATCCAATTATGTGGTGTGCATAGGCTAGCTTGCCGTGTATGTCCATGGTATAATAGGGACTTTTAGATTTGCGTGCACTGATACGTGGTACTTCCATTCACGGCAGTGCTTTAAAAGGACGTCGATCGATCGTAGCATAGACCTATTGTCTTCGTGCGAATCTAAAACTCCCTAATATAACACGTGCATTGGCGCGCGAGTTTGTACGTGTCAACGTCACAGACAGTGTACTGCATGCTTCTGACATAGGGCTGCCATTTTCTCCCACTGATTAGGGCGTGGCGTAAAGAGGATGATTATTCACAATTTTCTCGTTCGTGCGACGGCTTTTTTCAAAAGCACATCAGCTCGAATTAGACGTATTTTATAAAGATAATTGTATTATGTGTATTACCCTGCACCGAGTGAACGAAAGTGAAACACTAGCCCGTTTTCGGTGCCTCCTCACACGCGCCTAAAATAGTCTATGCATATGCAAGCAAATCATTGTTTGCACAATTCTTTGTCCTTTGTCAAATATCCATCCCGCATATGCCATGTATGCATGCAAGTTCGATACTAAATTTGACCCTCGTCCAGGCCGTGTGCGTATACATTTTCATGAAAAATATTAATGTGTGAATAAATATGTTTAATTATGAAGAAATATGGATTATGATGTTTTTATGGTGATGAAATAATTTCGCCTATCGTGCTGTAACTGTAATGTAAGTGTTCAGTTCAGTTCAGTTTAGACAAATACACCAAACATAGCATAGCAAACATGACGAACAAACACGATCCTCGTTGTGTTAATAAATAATGCTTATCATAATTAATAATGTTTACCTTACGAACGACTTGCTGCTCAAGATTAGACCGTAACCTTTTAAAATAACAGTCATCTTAGATTGTGCTAAAAGATGTGAATATAAATCCACTTACCATGATGAATAAGGCTTTCTTATTTCTTTGTACTGAAGAAATGGGTGTTTCGCACTGAGCTTGCTCACGACGTTGATGTGTCTACAGCAATCACTATGAATGAAGTGGCTAACGGTTGGTGTGTATTATATATACCACACCCAAAATGCGGCTGGTTAAAGGTAAAGTTGAGTTCTGGTCATGCGGATAGCATTGAAGAAGAAAAAACGGTGTGGAATCGATCAGAAAATGTTGATCGTGTAGCATATAAGTATTAATGTGCCTCAAGGTTCTGGAATCATCAAAATGATACAAAATTTGACCAGTCTTGGTGAAAGTATGTAGGGTCTATGGTAAAAGTAACAACCACTATACACAGAAAGATGTATATGGGACTACACAAACATGTGGCATAAAAATGAGGTCCTCATTTTAAAGCTGTGTCATGTTATATTTAGAATATGAAGGCATTTGAAGAGCCATGCTTTTCAAGGAACATTTTTTCTCTCTGATGTTCTTCCACACTTGCATAATAATATAAACGCTCATAAAAAAATTAATTATGTTTCACCTTTCCCCAGGGCTCAACTTTCTCTTTAAGCTAGGCATGCATGAACACCACCTCATTTGTTCACCTAGTCTTTCATTAGTATAAAACAGACTCATTTGGGACTTTTTTACCCCTATTTTTCATCTCTAAATGTTATGCCTGAATCCAGTTTCATAAATTAGTGTTCGTGAGATAACGGAAATTAAGGACACCTACAACATGTAAATAAGTCTTTGCGATATGTCTGTAATATATTTCAATGAAATAACACGATGTTCCATTGCCATTGTCCGTACAATGCTAACTACCATAATTATATTCACCCAAAGAGTGCTGTTTGATTCATGCGGTGGTGTGTGCGTGTGTGTGTGTGTGTGTGTATTGGGTTTTTACAGACGTGGATCAATCAGATATAATTTGATTCATGCAGCGCAGCAGCAAAGGTTTGTACAACAAGGCGCGCCTTCCTATCGAACAAAAGAAACAAAGAGCATTGGTTGGTTTGTACGTTAATTTCGAAAAATACAGTTAGCTCAGGGACTTGTTAGTTGACTCAAGTCTGGCATAGGCAGGTGTCTTTTGTAGATTTCTGTAGGCAGGGAAATTCACAAGGTTTATAATCCATCTTGCACATGTGTTTCAAACCTGTAGTGTGGTACGGTATATCACTGAAACAGCTCCCGTAGGATTTTTGTGCCAAAGTTGATTTTTTTTTTTTGGTGCATTTTTGGTTTCATTGGGGTCCAAGCTATCAGAAATTGATGGGGTAACTCAAATTTTCCCGAAGACACCAAATTTCCCTATTGCGCGTTATATAAGCCATTTTGGCGCCCAATATGAACCCCCCAGGAAATGAACGAGGGGTCTGAAAATTTGAACCCCATCATTTTGGGCCAATTGTGAGTTTGTGACCCTTTTGAAGGCAAAACAGCAACAACAAAAATCAACTTTGGCAAAAAAATCCTATGGGATTACATACCATACCGCACAACTGAGCTATGATTTGAAGAAGAAAAATAAACCGCATATGCATTATCTTTCAAAATGTGGAACTTTTTCATATAGGGCATACATGCATGTATAGATATAGTGATATATACACACTCAGCAAAATATAAGAAAGTGGACATTCTGTGCATGTAGTTCAAAGATTTGATATAACCGTCATAACAAAATATGTATATGAAATTGAAGGAAAATTGATACTCTGCCAGCATCAACATAGACCATTTCTTCATGTAATCAAAATGATGCCCAAATCTTTTGGCCTCTCTCTGACTGGGGGAGGGGGGAGGGGAAGAGGGAGGGGGAGGAGGGAGGTAGGGGCTGCAGGGATCGCCCCCCCCCCCCATGATCTCGGTCGTCAAATGTCCGATGAACACGAAAATGTGCACGTTTGTAGATATTCACGTATTTTATTAAAGTTGAAGATGGGACATGAGTTATTTCCTAATATGCACATTTTTGTCGATAAAGCCTTATTAATTATGCAAAATGCTAATTGCATGCATTTTACAGAATACTCTACATATTTGGCTCTAGACTTGTGAAGAATCTTGAAATTGATTTGAATGAATGTTTCCTTCATTTCAAATTTATGAAGTTTCATGATTTTTATGATGTATTAAAATGCATTGTATAAACAGGAAGCTGTAATCAATGGAGATACCGTCTCGAAAGAATTTTCCGAGGGAAAAATATTCAAGATTAACCTGGCTTAACAAAGAGAAATGTAACCTTCTCCAGCCATCATTTCCATCAACAGCTGTCCATATCAATGCACAGTCCCTCTCTGGCATTTCAAATAGTACGAAATGTTACGCAACGCCATCTGTTTCCCTAAGTTCTCTATTCACTCTTTTGCAAAAATATGCAAGCATCGAGCTTTGAAGCCATGCGAGGCACCGAAAAATTAAGTCATGTTCAGTGAAGATGTAATTAGCTATAACATATAAAATGCAGAATTCACAACATATGACCAATGCAACTTTCTATTAGTCATCAAATGCGTTTTCCGTTCTCGGATAGCTCTACTGAAGACATGGCCATTTCAACCAGCAAAATCGACCAAGGAAATCATGAGTTAGAGCGAATGAAAGGTTTTCATCATCTCATTTTTCTCATTTAATTATTGACATTTTCCGAAAATTTCCGAAATTTGTACATAGCTAGGAAGGTAGTCCAAAGGTTTATCTTCCTAAAGAACTAAATGAAATTGTGTTATATGTTTGCGCATTCATTGATTTAGGGCTAGAAGTTGTCAAGTTATCACCACTATTCACCCAGAGTACGGTCCGGCAAAGCAAAAGCCGCCCTGCTCGCTGGGCTGGGCTCTGGGTGGAACGGGAGTACTTAGAGCCATTAGGGAGCTGTATGGTCTCGGAGAGGATAAAAGGGGATTACGGCAGGGGAAACAAAAGACGCGCGGTGCCACGGATGGCTTCAAAGGGGCCTCTTGGACGGGATCTCCATTCATTACAGCTTCCTGGTATAAATAAGTAATGTGCAAACTACGTGATTATTTTCTTTTTCTAAAGTATGTTTAGCCCTGGTTTGGCACTGAGAGCAAAGCCCAAAACAATAATTTCACCCACTTCTTTCTCATTGTAGAACAATATTTCTCCACTACCCATCTGCATATGAATATCCGACAAAAAGTTCGAAATGATTCAACCATCATTTCATTTTCTTATGTATTTTTTTCCTTAATTATGTTTTATTTCTAATGTATTCTTTTGTTCTGGAATACATCAAGTAACTTTGAGAAACATATCAAGGCAATTTGATATAAATTCTACATCTATAAACCTGTAATTCACATTCCTGCTTGTACGTGGATATAGCACTTTTTGATGACATGCGCATACTAATTTTGATGTAACACCCTACAGGTATATCAGATTTCAACGAAAATGCGTAAGACTTGAGGTTTTAAAAAAAGAAGCCCTGAAACGGCTATTTAAAATTACAAGAGGAGAGGGGTATCCAAGCCCCCCCCCCCCCCCCTCCCAGTACAGTGCCTCGTTACAAATTGTTTCATTCACTCGTTACAAATAAGTGTAATGCAATAGCCAGAATGCGAATCGCATAAGGAAGAACAAACATTATGGCTTAGTTGTCGACCTAACAACACAGAATGTGTTTAGATCAAGTTCTGACCTTTCACGAGTAGATGGGGACAACGGTCTGATTAAGAAAAATGCACAAAAAAGAGCATTAGCCATTAAAATGTTAGTGAATATGAGTATTTGTAAGAAATTCTTGTTCAACAATGAAACAAGGACTGAGAATTAATGAGGAGGATAGAGCTCTGGATGTCAACTGTATAGTCTCAGAACTGCGTGGTTTTTACAAGTGCGGTTAAGCATTCCTAATAGTGTTTCTCGTGATTTTTGTTTTTGTTTTTCTTCATTGTTTTAAATTGACTGTAAAAAATAGAAATGCTCATTTGAATGGCCACATGCCCCCAATTTCCCTATATTATGTTCACTCAGGCAAGAATGGTAGGATTCCATTGTATGTATTCTGTTGAAAGAAAGGTTGTTCTTGACAACCGGAAAGCTGGTCCGACATAGCAAAAAGTCGTGTATGCAGAGTGGATTCCACGGATAGTATTTCTTAGGTTGATACCTCGTATCTAGGTCCCCAGGAAAGAAACTTCAAAATATTAAAGAGGATGCATTTATGATTTGTGTATTTGGAAATATGAAACGTGAGTTTATATATACCATTAATTTAAACTTATAATAATAATGAAAAAGTGCCCCCCCCCCTTTTTTTTTTTTTTTTTTTAGTTCCCGAGTATATTCAGAAGTCGGTACATGTTGTGTATAACTGTTCTTACTCTTAGCCAGTCGTCATCAACTAATAATTACAGGGCCATCATAATCTTTATGTTTACAAACATTATACATACAGAACCACCATTTCAAGTAAACATCATTATTCTTCCTCATCATCATCAATCATTATCTTCAACATCATCACCACCATCATCTTCAAGATCATCACCATCTTCATTATCTTCATCATGATGATCATTATCAACACCACCATCATCTTCAACATCACCGCCATCAGCATCATCATTATCACTATCATCTTCATCATGATGATCATTATCAACACAATCATCACCACCATCATTTTCAAAATCGTTGTCATCATCAACTTTAATCACTATCATCTTCATCACGATGATCATTATCAACACCATCATCATGATCAGAGCCACCATGATTATCCTCAGTCCTCACCACCATACATTCGTAATACAGTCACTACGATTCAGTTCAAATAACTTCATGAGAATTACATCCGACATTGTACACCAACCGGCATTCGTGCAGATTTTCCTTTTCACTATTTTTGCCGCCAATTCAAGGCAATCCATCGACACCATCATTATCACCACGTTTATCATGCTCCCATTATCATCAAATACCAAGGCTATACAGTCTCATCACCACTACCAGCATCTTAACTCATCTCCATCATCACAATCATATTGCAGTAAAATGTAGTGTCGGTTCTCATTGTACATTGATTCTGAATCATCAAGTTGCCTCATATCTGCACACTGTTTTCTCTTTCAAACAATCAAGAACTTTTAATTAGCATGACAATCTCCAGAAGAAAAAAAAATGCAAGAAAGAAGCAATATATCAGTGAAAAATGAAATAATTTAATATATTTTTAAAGCCTCACATTTGGATGGCCACAATGTTTACATTAGAAGAAAAAAAAGGGTTAATTTAGCTGTATATCAAAGATGTTTACAGAAATAAACATTAAACTAGCACCAATTGCCTTTTATTTGGTGGGAAAATACCATTTAGATACTTGCATGAAGAAAAAAGAAATTGTTCCGATTGATAATTTAGGTTTGGTGATCTTGGCAACGGTCAACTGCTCATGGTAGGCCTCTTCTCAGAAGAGATGACTGGGGCGAAGGCGGCCAGAGGAAAGGAATACATGGGTAGGGCACCAAGTTGGTCTAAAACTTAGTCAGGGTCGATGGGGGAGACAACTTGAGCGATGAGTCTACCACATTTGTGCTAATTGACGGAATGTTTAATACTCTTCACCTTCCTCCTCCTCTCCCTCTGCGTCGACAGAATCGACACCGACTTCTTCGTAGTCCTTCTCGAGAGCAGCCAAATCCTCACGAGCCTCGGAGAACTCTCCTTCCTCCATACCCTCTCCGACGTACCAATGGACGAAAGCACGCTTAGCGTACATCAGATCGAACTTGTGGTCGAGACGAGCCCAGGCCTCAGCAACTGCAGTGGTGTTGCTCAACATGCAGACGGCACGCTGAACCTTTGCAAGATCGCCACCAGGGACGACGGTGGGTGGCTGGTAGTTGATACCAACCTTGAAGCCAGTTGGACACCAGTCTACGAACTGGATAGTACGCTTGGTCTTGATGGTAGCGATGGCGGCGTTGACATCCTTGGGGACGACATCACCACGGTACAGGAGACAGCAGGCCATGTACTTGCCGTGACGGGGATCGCACTTCACCATCTGGTTGGCGGGCTCGAAGCAGGAGTTAGTGATTTCGGCAACAGTCAACTGCTCGTGGTAGGCCTTCTCAGCAGAGATGACTGGGGCGTAGGTGGCCAGAGGGAAATGGATACGTGGGTAGGGCACCAAGTTGGTCTGGAACTCGGTCAGATCGACATTGAGGGCACCATCGAATCGCAGAGAAGCGGTGATGGAGGAGACAACTTGAGCGATAAGTCTGTTGAGGTTGGTGTAGGTGGGACGCTCAATGTCGAGGTTACGTCTGCAGATATCGTAGATTGCCTCGTTGTCGACCATGAAGGCACAGTCTGAGTGCTCCAGGGTGGTATGAGTAGTGAGAACCGAGTTGTAAGGCTCAACAACAGCAGTGGAGATCTGGGGAGCGGGGTAGACAGCAAACTCAAGCTTGGACTTCTTTCCGTAATCAACGGAGAGACGCTCCATGAGAAGGGAGGTGAAGCCAGAGCCGGTGCCGCCACCGAAGCTGTGGAAGATGAGGAATCCCTGAAGACCTGTGCACTGGTCAGCCAGCTTCCTGATCCTGTCGAGTACAATATCGATCAGCTCCTTTCCGACGGTGTAGTGACCACGGGCGTAGTTGTTAGCAGCATCCTCCTTGCCTGTGATCAGCTGTTCAGGGTGGAAGAGCTGACGGTAGGTACCGGTACGGACCTCATCTGAAATTATAAATATTGAGGAACTTGCTTTAAAAACAACTTTTAAAATTACATTATACAGGTACCTGTATTAAACAAAACATAGCCCATATCTAATGGTTTCAAACATCTTAGCTTTTTCCTTTCAAATGTTGTTATAAAACAGAAAATGCATGCAAAATTGGGTCACAGTGACTTTCTGCTATTTCTTGTCGTCCATTTCTCTTTCTTTTTAGTTTTCGTAACCAAAGTAAATATGCAGAAGATGTTCTCTTTACACTACATTGTCCGCAGGATATATTAAAAAGACTGATGCATGTAAATATTCCATAACTGGTTAGTAGATACCATTTACAAGTTACCACTATTTGTACTTTAAAAAAAACAAAGTACCGTAATAGTAGTTTCTTAAAGACATAGCTTCACTTTCATTTGCCCTGCTACGGTGCTACCATGAAAAATACATTTTGCATTACACAACATGATTTCAAAATTTGTAGAAAAGAAAAACCTACCAACAACGGTTGGCTCGAGATCGACAAAGACAACACGGGGAACGTGCTTGCCAGCTCCAGTCTCACTGAAGAAGGTGTTGAAGGAGTCATCACCACCTCCAATGGTCTTGTCTGAGGGCATCTGGCCATCAGGCTGGATGCCGTGCTCCAGGCAGTACAACTCCCAGCAGGCATTGCCCATCTGGACGCCACACTGGCCGACGTGGATAGAGATACATTCACGCTAAATTCGGAAGAGAAGAAAAATATCTGTATTACACTTCCAATGTACAGATGAAGCAAGGCCATTTAGCCAATTAGTGGGAAAGTGACCACCTTATGTCATCTCAATTTTATAGATGTATTAAGTCAAGGCTATAATCGGATTAGAATGTCGAGCCCAAAAAAATAACCACAATTTTACCTTTAAAAAAAAAAGGCCCCAATCATACCAAAAAAAATGTTTTTAAAAAATTTAACAGTTTTTACCTTTTTTTCCCACCTAAAGGGGAAGGGGGAGTTGAATAGAAAAACAAAATATGTATTTTTAGTGCTCACTACCCCCTGTAAGCTAAAAAAAAAAAAAAAAAAAAAAAAATTGTGCCCCCACTCCCCTAAATAATTTCTCACAAAGCCCCCCCCCCCCCCCCCCCACTATACATATTTATTTGTTTGTTCATGTACTGGCAATTTTTTATAGACATAACCTACATGCGGGATAACAACAATTAGTGATTTCTACGAGTTCATCACATCTTTCCGATCAGTACACCCTCTTTCAAAACGGCAATGCAGAATTCCTCTCTATAAACAGCCAACAGCGTGTGTATAGGCTAGCTTCCCATGTATAACACGTGCATCAGCATAGTGTTACACGAACGAGTTTAGCAATGCTTCTGCAAGGGCTGCCATTTTGTTATCCATGGCTAGGGCGTTGTGTAAACCGTAAACCGTGAAGTGCGATGATTAATGCCTTTTATAATGGCAATTTTTCGTTTGAATGACGGCTTTTATTCCAGTGAACATCGAGCTCGGATTTGACGTATTTATTACACAGTGAACCGCACCACGTTAACGAAAGCCGAGTACTAGGCAGTTTTGGGTGCATCATAATTCCACGGCCACGGCCTTGTAATATGTGAATTATTTACACCCCGATTAACACACTACTAGACTCCTATGCAAGCAAAATCTAGGCACAATCCTTTGCCTTTGTCAACTATCCTGCAACTCAATGATTTGACAAGATATTTGACTGACATTCGTCCGTGTGCGATCTGTTTTAATGATATGAATATGTGACAAAAATATATAGAAAATATTTTTATGATAAAATAATTTCGTTTTCCATGCTTAGAAACGACCCGGGAAACGACTTGATGCTCAAGATAATACTGTAACTTTAAATATATAATCATCTTTAATTGTGCTAAAGAGATGAATAGAAGTCTATTGGCACTTACCATGTTGAACTATAAGGCTTTCCTGTTTCTTTGAAGTGTAAAGACGGGTTTCTCAAGTTTGCTCACAACGGTGATGTGTCGTCAGCAACCAATGAATGAAGCGCCAAACGCTTGATGTGGTTTATATACCCCGCCCGCCCGAATTTCGAAATACCGTACGTATTTGTCTAGTTCTGTGCCCCGAAGCTTCTGGTTGGAACTGGCGCGGCACGCAGCGTTTGTTTATCTAGTCTGTCAGTAGCTTAAAACAGACTCTTTTTTGACTTTTTTTAAATTTTATGCATGAATTCAGTTTCATAAATTAGAGTTCATATGATAAAGACACCTACGACATTTAAAGTGGTCTTCGGGGTAGGTCCTTATTTTACATGAAATATCTCGATGTGCCATTGCCATTGTCTATACAATATTAATTACCACACTGCACCCAAAAATTATTTTACATGTATCAAACGTGTGCACATTTAAACTACAGATACGAGCCGCGCCTTGCGATCAGACAAAAGAAACGACGATTATTGGTTGGTTTTCGCCATATTATAGTGTATACGTCATTTTCGAAAAATACACATTATCTCAAGTCTGGCATAGGCAGGTGTCTTTTGTAGATTTCTGTATGCAGGGAAATTCACAAGGTTTATGATCCATCTTGCACATGTGTTTCTAACCTGAGCTAGATTTGAAGAAGAAAAATAAACCGCATATACACATCCTTCAATACGTGGACCTTTTTTCACCATATGCCTACATATTATATATAATATATACATAAATATATAAATATATGTATACTCAGCAAAATGAGAGAAAAGTGAACACGCTTTGTTGTTCAAAGATCTAATTTAAATTGTCAATAGAATATGTAAAATAAACATGAAATTAAAGGAAAAATTATTATTTCACCAACATCAATTAAAATCAATTTTGTTCAACTTTCACGCTATATTGGTCCCCGATTGGTAGGCATGCATTAATACATTTTAACCGTTTAAAAATGCACAAACGAGCAAGTAACCATTAAGGCCATTTAAAAAAATATACCATATGGAAAACTTTGGGGCGAATTCGTTCATAAAATGGATTGCTCACCGGCTCGGTCAACTCTGCACAGAGCTTCGCACAAAGTCCCGCAGTGTGCACTGGCGCGTAACACAGATCACTGGGTGCGTCCATTATGACAAAATAGGGAGAATGGGTCTTGTTCATAACATGAACATAAAACAAGGACGATTTCATTTGCATGTTTATGTCTTTTAATGAAACTCTAAGACGACACAAAAACAATAACAAGACTTTAAAACTGTTAAAGATTGAATTCATATCGATAATTCAATATCAAGGAGTTTACTAATTATATATCTAACCCCACAATCAAATGGAACATTCCTCTCTCAGGGTCTGAGGTTTACGAGGAACAATTTTACAAAATCCTTTGTGTTTCTTCATGGTCACTGGCAAATTACACATCAAATCCATGATGTATCACCATTTAATTATCATTACTACAGTCTACATGTCTTCTTCTTTCTATATTTAAGGTTAAAACTCACATATTGAAAGAAATAACTACACAAAATGGACAAGTTCGAAGAACATTCCGAGAGGAGACGTGCTGTTTCAAATCACATGCAACGCAAAAGTTCGCACGCTAATGTGTACGTCTATGGAACTCGTGTAGTGTGGCATGTGTCATGCTCTTGCGCAAAAAGGAGCATACATGAGAGACAGCAAATCATTGGATGCAAAAGTGCAACCTTTTCCTCTTATCCAATCAAAATGAATGATACATTACTGGAATCTTTGAAACCTCTGCTTCAATTTGACATGCGAGATGGTGCAATTCGCCGATCGAATCAGTTATACAGCCAAGATAAGTATGGAGAGTTGACGGATTTTGGGCGAAAATCCGTTGACCTCCATAGAGAAAGTGTCGTGAAAGGTTTTTTTTGAACATTTTAAAGCAAAAAGTGCAACCTTTCCCCACGAATGAAATTATTTCAAATTTATATCATCTTAAAGAGAAAACATTGAACTTTAAAATTCAGGCCGAGATGGTATTAAAAGTGGGTTCAGTTAGGCTATTGCTGTGATTTAGCGTAGGTAATGCATGAAATGGTAAGGAATTTCACGTGTTGTAGCTCACGGTGCGATGCGTGCGGAGCAGATGAACGAAAGTTTTTCATATGATGTTTAGCGTCCCCGTCCGCTTCCTTTTTGGGGGCCGCCTCCTATTTATTTTAATTTGTTATTTGTTATTTTTTGATATTTTTTGCTATTTTTTTTGAATTTTTTTTGAATTTTTTTTTTTGAAAGAAAAAAAACATGAAAATCACTGCTAAAATGGCTCTATTTCTGATTTAAAAAAAAAAAAAATTGTCGGCGGCCATCTTGAAAAAAAATAGCCCCGACTGTCAGGGAAAATGTACCGAGCGGCCATTTTGAGCGGCCATTTTGAAATAAAAAATAAAAAGGGCCCCCTCCTTCCTTTTTTTCGAAAAAAAAAAGGACGCTTAACATGTTTTTTTTATTTATTTGGCCTAACATGAATAGTGACAAGGCTGTTGCATTCTCCAATCAAATATAATTTGTAGTGTGACTTAATTCAACTTTGATGTTTGTGTAACTTTGATTGTTTCTTTTTATATACATGTATGTATTTATCATTGTTTTGCGTTTACAAATGATTTTTGTATTACTGAATCAGTTAATGTTATTGTGTTTTTTTCTTCTCATAAATAATAATTCACAAGTACTTTTACAGGGGGCCTACACGTACCCTACAAGCTCTGCTTTGTAGTCGGCCCACCTTCCCTTTCAATTTCATGTTTATTTTGTTAATGTATTGTATTGTGCAAATTGATCTATGTGTATATGAATATGTGAATATGTTAAAATGTACCATCATTGTAAAAGGACAAAATAAATGCATTGAATTGAATTGAAACAAATGTTAATGATATGTGTATTTGTAAGAAATTCTTGTTCAACAATGAAAGCAAGGAATGAGAAACCAATGAGGAGGATAGAGCTCTGGATGTTGACTGTGGTCTCAGAACTGCATGGCCAAGCATGCACGGTCAAGATGCCTTCCTTTCGTGTGTTTAGTGTGTGCATTGGCTTCTTTTCATTCATTGATCTTGACTCGACTGTCACAGATGGGAATGCCCATTAACCTTTGACTGGCCAATTGCCCCAGTTTGCAATTTTCTTTCAAAGGCCGCGTTCATGCTTGATTTTGACGGCCAGAATCAGGCATCTGTTACGTGTTTAGTTTAAAACACGCTTGCGTTCATGCTCACTTTTGTAGAATCACCGAAAAACGGCGATCACGAACGCCGATCGTAAACTCACAAAAAGATGCGTTTACAATTGTAAACGCGTTTAAATGGGGTCAACGCACTGACCTCTAGTGGGTCTACGTAGCATGCACAGTGAAGGTCACACAATGCCACACAAGGAGAATTGCCTGGATGAGCCAGAGAAGTAAGCATGAACAGCTACACCGTGGAACTGCGATCACGATGAGCGTTTACGATGAGCGTTTCAGATCGCTCATTCTACCTTCAAAATCAAGCATGAACGCGCCCAAAGACTCATGTATACTCAATCATGTGTGAATTGTACGATTCCAATAAGGGAGTTTACAGATAGCACACGGTACAAAATAATGACCCCACTGAATATCCACAGACCTTTTACACAATCATGGAGAAGTTCTACTTTGAGCATCTTAGAATAATAACTGCCAAAGTCCTAGATGTGCTTCATGAATACCTTTTGTTTGCCCTCTTGAAAAGAATACTTCCACCTGCGTATCTTAGAATGTACCGTTGGTGCAAATGAATAATGTTACATAACTTTCATGAACGCATATCCAGTATTCATCTCTGGTGGGTTTTACCTTTTTGGTACAAATGACCTTTATCTGCCCACGTGCAGATTGTATCTGTAAACTCCCTTATTGCAAGCGCGTAGCCAGGATTTCATTTTAGGGGGGGGGCGGTAGTGAGCACGCGAAGCGTGCGAATCCAGTGTGCGAGATCACTTTAAGGGCGCGCGAAGCGCGCTCCCTAGGGGGGTGGGTGCGGAGCGCGGAAGCTTTGAAAGAAGACGATTCGTTGTACCTTTCTCGACTCGTAATCCTTGTCTGAATTCAGTCCCTCCCCCCTCTTGCGCGAAGCTTTGACGTTTCATTATATTACTAGAGAAAGAAGACGATTCGTTGTAGGCTACCTTTCTCGACTCGTAATCCTTGTCTGAATTCAGTCCCTCCCCCCTCTTGCGCGAAGCTTTGACGTTTCATTATATTACTAGAGAAAGGAGACGATTCGTTGTACCTTTCCCGACTCTTAATCCTTATCTGTATTCAGTCCCCCTCCCGCGCGAAGCGCGGAAGCTTTGAAAGAAGACCAGTCGTTGTACCTTTCTCGACTCATAATCCTCGTCTGAATTCAGTCCCTCCCCCCTCTCGCGCGAAGCTTTGACGTTTCATTAAATTATTAGAGAAAGAAAGCGATTCGTTGTACCTTTCCCGACTCTTAATCCTTAATTTGTACTCAGTCTCCCCCTTCCCGCGCAAAGCGCGGAAGCTTTGACGATTCGTTGTACCGTTCTCGACTCTTTTTCCCTCTTTCTTCCTATGTCCTCTTTCTTTTTTTTTCTTCTCTTTCTATCTCTTTTTTTTTTGGTCGGTGTTTTTTGGGGGGCGACCGCCCCCACCGCCCCCCCCCCCCCCCCGCTGGCTACGCGCCTGCCTTATTGCGTATTATCTTAAAGATAAAGTTGAGTTCTGGTCATGCGATTGCATTGTGAAAGAAACTGTGGAATCGATCAGAAAAGGTTGATCGTAGCATGTAAGTTTTGGTGTGTACTGCAAGGTTCTGGAGTCATCAAAATGATGAGAAATTTGGCCCAGTCTTGGTAAAGTAATAAGCACTGCACACATAAAGATGTATATGGGACTACACAAACATGTGGCATACAAATCGGGTCTCATTTTTAAGCTTTTACATGTCATGATATTTAAAATATGAAGGCATTTGACGAGCCATGCTTTTCAGGGATCATTTTTGTCTCTGATGTTCTTCCGCACTTGCATAATAATGAAAACGTTTACAAAATACATGTATTTCTTAATTTTTTTTAAATGCTTAAAATTGATTTGTAATGTTTTGTTGGAAACATGAATAAATTTGAAATTTGAATTTGTTCTTAGCCAGTTGCATCATCAACAAATTAATCTTTATGATGTTCACAACTTCACACCTAGCAAACATTATACATACAGAATCACCATCCCCAGTAAACATAATTATTCCTACTAATCATCAGCAATCGTTATTATCATTATTGTCTTTATCACCATCTACATCATCATCAATCATCATCATCATCATCTACATCATCATCATCATCATCTACAACATTATCATCATCATCAATATCATCATTATTATCGTTATCATCATCATCACAACTATCATCACTATCATCCTCATCATCATCATCATCATCATCGTCATCATCATCGTCATCATCATCATCATCATCATCATCATCACGTCATAGCCACTATACATTCATAATTGTTAATGCTTTTCTTATGATAGTCACTGTGCTTCAGGTCTGATAACTTCATGAGGATTACATCTAACATCGTACATCATCCGACATTCGTATAGATTTTCCTTTTCACTCTTTTTGCCGCCAAAGACACGTCGGCAAGGCTATATACAGTGTGAGTCAAAAAAAACTTTACACCTAGGAAATTACTAATAATTTAAAAAATAATTCATGAACAGTGAAGTATTATACATCATATGAAAGAGTGTTTTATCCTGAATCGTTTGGTACCCTTTTTGGGTGGTATGTGTTCACGCTTGGATGAACAGGAGGTATTGTTTGCGAGAGTGCAAAAATCGAATTGCGCCAAAGTATTAAAGTGAGAGAATGAATTAAATGTATGAAATGAGATGCATTGCAGATGCTTTTTTCAGTAGCAAAGTCACACACACGCACACGCACGGAATGATATCCTCTGACCGCCTTGTGCCTGCTGTATCGAATCTCGAACTGCCTCAATGTTTTTTGGTGTCCTAGCTGTTCTTCGACGGCCTGAATGTCCTTTGTTGAGGTTGAGGTTCGTTCCCGTTCTGCGGTACTTATTAAATTTGTTATAAACAGTTTGCCTAGAAGGACACCTGATGTTTGGGAAACGTCGTCGGAAGCGTCTTAAGACCTCTGCCACATTGCCTTGACATCGTGCCTTTTCTGTCACCAAAACAGATCGCTGTTGCGGGGTAAACTGAGGACGCACCACGTTTTCCATCTTCAGTTCTTATGTGATGCCTGCCAGGTCAGGCAAGCCATTTGAGCACAAGCACACACAAAAGGACAAAAAGCATGATGAAAGCTGCCATTCTTTGGGAATAAAAGAAGCGACCATTGATTATTCTCTCTCACTGTCGTGTATTCAGACGGTTTATAACTCCATATGTGTTGTGGTTACCTTTTTGGAACCAAGACATCATTACGTAATGAACATTACTGTAAATTTGCAAATTTCTCAATTGATATCAAAATGGAATTAAAATTCAATCATAATGCCATTAAATGAAAGTTTGGTGCATTAACATCATAATGAATTGTTTCTCCCAAAGGACTCAGTCAGTCTGCATCTAAATTTGCTATGCGAGTGTGTGTGTGTGTGTGTGTGTGTGCGTGTGTTTGTGTGACGTATTGAGTGTGACTCTGTGTGTGTTTTGATATGTGTGACATGATTAATTTTGGTAGGGATGTTATTTGGATCTGCAAAGACCGAATTAATACCGAAATCCCAATTGTTTTATTCAAACATCACATAAGCATTATTTGGCGCAAGTCGATTTTTGCACTCTCGCAAACAATGCCTCCTATTTATCCAAGCGTGAACACATAACACCCAAAATGGTACCAAACGATTTGGGATGAAACACTCTTTCATATGGTGTATAATAATTTACTTTTCATAAATGATTCTTAAAATTATTAGCATTTTTCTAGGTGTAAAGTTTTGTTTGACTCACACTGTAGAAACATACCATCATTTTAATCGTCAACATCATTATCGCCGCCACATTTCTCATCCTCCCACTAATTATCTTATTCAATACCATCAAAAACCAAGCATCACCAGCATGTAAACTCATCACAAACACCACTCCGCAACCCCCACTATTATAATAACTCTTCATTGTTGATTAATCATTAATCAAAAATCGGTTTCATGTAACTTCATATAGAGTGGTGAAGTGTGACGTCATAACAAAATCTATTTTTAGAATTTTTCAATATTTTCTTCATTTTCAGAAAGAGCATCAAAAATAATGTCCAAATGTCGAAAACCAATTGAATATATTAAGTATTGGCTGAGATATGACCATCTGAATAGATATATGTCCTATGGGAACTCGGTGTTATATGCTCTGGCTCCTAACCAAATACGAGCCATAACACCGAGTTCCTACAGGAAATATATTCATTCAGATGGTCATATCTCAGCCAATAACTAACATATTCAATTTGTTTTCGACGTTTGGACACTATTTTTGATGCTCTTTCGGAAAATGAAGAAAAAATTGAGAAATTCTAAAAATAGATTTTAATGACATCACAGCTTCTCATTGTACATCCGGAATCATCAAGTAGTCACATATTTGCACGCTGTATTCTCTGTCAAACAATCTAAAACTATTAATTAGCAGACATTCTCTGGTAATAGAAATTACAACAAACAGGCAATATAATCAGTGAAATACGAAATAATTTACTATATTTTTAAGGCCGCACTTTTGGATGGACATAATGTTTACATTAAAAAAAAATGTACATGAAGATATATATAAAAGATGTTTACAACAAATAGACACTAGAACTAGGCATCCTTTGTCTTTTATTTTGTGAGAAAAATAACATTGAGATTGGAGCATGGTGAATTTTTACGCAAATTTGTTCGGGTTAAAAACTATATTTGGTCTGAATGTCAGTCTACCATGCGCGGCTAATTGACGGAATGTTTAATACTCATCACCTTCCTCCTCCTCTCCCTCTGCGTCCACGGAATCGACACCGACTTCTTCGTAGTCCTTCTCGAGAGCAGCCAAATCCTCACGAGCCTCGGAGAACTCTCCTTCCTCCATACCCTCACCGACGTACCAATGGACGAAAGCACGCTTGGCGTACATCAGATCGAACTTGTGGTCGAGACGGGCCCAGGCCTCTGCAATGGCGGTGGTGTTGCTCAACATGCAGACGGCACGCTGAACCTTAGCAAGATCACCACCAGGGACGACGGTGGGTGGTTGGTAGTTGATACCGACCTTGAAGCCAGTTGGGCACCAGTCAACAAACTGAATGGTACGCTTGGTTTTGATGGTAGCGATGGAAGCGTTGACATCCTTGGGAACGACATCACCACGGTACAGGAGACAGCAGGCCATGTACTTGCCGTGACGGGGATCGCACTTCACCATCTGGTTGGCGGGCTCAAAACAAGCGTTGGTGATCTCGGCAACGGTCAACTGCTCGTGGTAGGCCTTCTCAGCAGAGATGACTGGGGCATAGGTGGCAAGAGGGAAATGGATACGTGGGTAGGGCACCAAGTTGGTCTGGAACTCAGTAAGATCGACGTTGAGAGCGCCGTCGAATCGAAGAGAAGCCGTGATGGAGGAGACGATCTGGCCGACAAGACGGTTCAGGTTGGTGTAGGTGGGACGCTCGATGTCGAGGTTACGACGGCAGACATCGTAGATGGCCTCGTTGTCGACCATGAAGGCACAGTCGGAGTGCTCGAGGGTGGTATGAGTGGTAAGGATGGAGTTGTAAGGCTCGACAACTGCGGTGGAGATCTGCGGAGCGGGGTAGACGGCGAACTCAAGCTTGGACTTCTTTCCGTAGTCGACGGAGAGACGCTCCATGAGAAGGGAGGTGAAGCCAGAGCCGGTGCCGCCACCGAAGCTGTGGAAGATGAGGAATCCCTAGAGACCTGTGCACTGGTCAGCCAGCTTCCTGATCCTGTCGAGGACAATATCGATCAGCTCCTTTCCGACGGTGTAGTGACCACGGGCGTAGTTGTTAGCAGCATCCTCCTTGCCGGTGATCAGCTGCTCAGGGTGAAAAAGTTGACGGTAGGTACCGGTACGGACCTCATCTGTATTGATAAATTAAATAAGGAATCAATTATTATAAACACATACAATTACAAGAAAGACTAACCTACAAGAAAGATAGACGGCAAGAAAATGTTAACACCGAAAATTGTTTATATTTATATGGAATGGAGAAGAAAGTGTGAGAACTGAGAAATTTAGTCATGCCTACTTCTTATTGCCAAGCTAATAATAATAATAATAATATAGCGCACATGAGTATGTCCGTCACGTCGTGACGCTCCTGGCGCTGCCCCGATTATTACCATGGCTTTAGCAAGGCGGCCATTACAGCGCTCTAGCATTTCAAGAAATTAATTCCTACCAGGTACCCATTTACAACACCTCGGTTGAGTGTGGCAAATGTCTTGCCGAAGGAGGGACTCGAACCGCGGACCTTGTGATCGACTGTCCGGCGACGTATCCATTCGACCACGACACCTATACGACACCTCTAAAGATAGAGCGAACTTGCAACTTTGTCAGTTGCAATTGATTCTAATGGTAATTAATCATCAGAGCGCATTTGGACTGATATGGATAGATCATACTTGCACATTAGTGTTTAGTAACTAAGAGGAGAGGGAACATAAAATAGAGATTACTCTACCTTTTCCGATCCATTCCCCGCTCAATTCCCTTGGCCTTGTTGTCTGGCCTTTCTTCTACATGTCAACAAGGTGACATTTCCCCCTCCCGCGTCAATCCAATCACCAGAGCTAGCAACATTACAGTCAGTTGCCACTTACCAGTTTATAAACTAAGAAATTCGAATAATGTAGCAAATTAAGGAATTACACCTACCAACTACGGTTGGCTCGAGATCAACGAAGACGGCACGGGGGACATGCTTGCCAGCTCCAGTCTCACTGAAGAAGGTGTTGAAGGAGTCGTCACCACCTCCGATGGTCTTGTCTGAGGGCATCTGGCCATCAGGCTGGATGCCGTGCTCCAGGCAGTACAGCTCCCAACAGGCATTGCCGATCTGGACTCCGGCTTGGCCGACGTGGATGGAGATACATTCACGCTGTTGATCAAAGATAAAAAAAAACATTTAGCTATTCATATCAACAGTTTCAAAATAATAATTTACATATTTCCAATGCCGTCATTGTAGTATTCTCCAAAGGTGAATCCTATTATTCTTCAAAAAGTCATGATAATCTGTTTTAGAATCTGTATGCAAAACTCTCGGTCACAGTTCTAAGATTGTAATTCAATATTATATTGAATTACAATCTTAATGTTGGTTTTGGAACGTTATAATAACGTTCCAAAACCAACATTACTCAGTAGATTTTAAAGCAGATCGAGTTCAGCTAAAAATTGAAAACTTTTCCCTGGGAGAGAATGAATTTGAACTCAATTCCAATTACTTTCTACCTAACTTTCATTTTTCTACGAAATTTCCTTCGCGTTCAATTTGACTATGAGTGATATCGACTTACCATGATTGTAGATTTGGTGAAGTTGAATACTTGAAGATGAAATTAAAGGACGGATTCAAAGCAAATAGTCAGTACTTCTCGTGCCAATTTGATGGCTTGGTGTAGAGAAACAAACTGCCGTAACCAGGGTCTCATCCAACTCCTTCTCATCACCGCGTTCTGATTGGCCCAAACACTAATGTAGCGTTCGTCGCTATATTCGTTGCCAAGGACGACCCCGCCATTTTCTACAAACGGCTCGAGATTCAAGACCTCTGACCCGACATCTTGAGAGCTAGCCTTAAAATGCAGGCAGAATAAAACTATTGTTGAAGTTAAGAAGCCACTTGCAGCCTCCTCCCCATGCTCATGTTATCAAAGAACTATCGGGCAACATGAACTCATATACGGGAAACATTTGTCACCTCATATTCTGGCAGTTGTCTACTAAAAGAAACAACAAAATGAAAAACGCGACCGATTGTTGATTGAGCGTAACAAGATTTGTTTTTTCTGATGACAATGCAACAATGAGTCCGCAATGATAGACTATCATTTTACCTCCCAGTTCAATGTCTGTTTGCATTTCTCCAGGGCGGTTTCGAATTATGGCGGGTGTTTGTTTTTTTTTTTTTTTTTTGGTAACGTTGATGTGTTTGTCGAGAGGCTGTATTCCTCCATTGACCTGTATTTCAACACTGATAACCTAGATAACACCTTAGAATGGCGCAATGTTTACTGAATAGACAATTATGAACATTATAGATCTGGCCTACCGCTATACATGTATATCAAATGAGGATATGATCTAACGAGAACTTAGTCCATTGGGCTTATCATTAAAGGTAAAGACCAGTATTGGAAACGCCCCAATTTCAAAAAATGAAATGGAAGCTCTCATTACCAATCATGTGAAAGAATATGTTTTGACTAATACATGATGATACAAAATTTGCCGGGAAACCGCCTACTAATTCATATATTTGGTAAATTTGTTTCTCTCATGGTCTTGTGAGAGATATAGGGTAGTCCCATATACATCTTTATGTGTATAGTGCTTGTAACTTTACGAAGAATGGGCCAAATTTCTTATCATTTTGATGATTCCAGAACCTTGCAGATGCTAGATGCTAGATGATCAACCTTTTCTGATCGATTCAACAACGTTTCTTTCACAATGCAATCGCATGACCATAACTGGTCTTTACCTATTAGCAGACATATTCGACCTATAGCCTACACCATCGATCACCACCACCACCACAATCATCATCATCATCACTACCACCGCCATCATCGTCATCATCGTCATCATCGTCATCATCACCATATTCATCATTATCATCATCATCATCATCACCATCACAATTCTTCATCATGATCATCGTAACCACAATCATCATCATCATCACTACCCCTACCACCACCACCACCACCATCATCATTTTCACTACCACCGCCATCATCGCCATCATCGTCATCATCACCATATTCATCATTATCATTATCATCATCCTCATCATCCTCATCGCATTGTCGACGTCAGTGTCATCATGTACATCACCAAAATTAATCTCGAATTCACCACTATCATCATTAATTGCCATCATCTTCATCATCATATTCACCACCATCACAATATACCACCATCATCACTACCATCATTACCACCACCATCTTCATCATCATCATTGTCATCATCTTCATTTTACTCTACAGCAAGTACAGAATTACAGATTAGCCAGATTCAGAGATTGAATTATTACGTAACGACCTATCGATCGTTGGGATATAGGCTAATTACGGTACAACTACAGCCAATCAATTTCACGTTTTGTCAAACCACACTTAGGTGCTTTTGTATTTCCTTTCACGAGACAAGCCATAGATATACAGGTCCCAGGGTAAAATATACTAGACCAGGAGAAGAGCAGGCCTATTTCCCCCCATGAGTAATATTGTTTTCATTTGAAATGATTTTTTCCTTTGCCGAGGAGTAATATTGTAAAAACGAACGTGTTGACTTTCTTTTGATCAAAAACTGAATCGATATCATACTGATTTTGAATTATTTCATACCATCATTGATTAAAATCCAAAGATGGCAGTCGGATTTTATTTTGCCAGCATATTGAAATTTGCTAAATATTATGACTTTTCTTCCATGGGCAGGTGGCCTCCAAGTATCCCCTGTGAGTGTATCATACCATAGACGTAATACAAAGGAGTTGTCAATTTATAACCCCTTGGTTGAACTTTATAGACTGAAATGAAAGACCCTCGCAATGAAATCGCGGTGCTACCGTTCGATGGGCTGGCTACATTTTGGAAAAGGGTACCCTGTACCAGCGCCAATGCTATATTTCACCCACAACTGTGTACACGGATTTCAGATCGTGGTACGAGTACTTGACCCTATATGACCCCCATCACAATGGCCCTCATATACAAATAGTTCTCGCATATTTGTACAGGCCAACCTCTGGGGTCGGAACGAGAGAGAGAGAGAGAGAGAGAGGGAGAGAGAGAGAGAGGGAGAGAGAGAGAGAGAGAGAGGGAGAGAGAGAGAGAGGGGAGAGAGAGAGAGAATGAGAGCGTGTATGCACTTTGATACGAAGCTTGGAGTCTATGCCTGCTGACGGGGGGGGGGGGGCGTTTCGGGAGAGATTATAGTTCAAGTTCAAGTTCAAGTTCAAGTTTTATTTATCTTTCTTTCATAACACACTTTACAAATATAACATGAATATAACAAGTTTAACATAATATGGCGTTACACTAGAAAGATGAGGTGACCTTGGTTGAAAGCAAGGCTTGTGGATTTAAGGTCCCTCATGAGTAGCTTATGAGTATGTCCTAAAAGAACAAACTCGTCAGATAAGAATAATGCATACATTTAAATGCTGACAAACTAAGCTAACTAAACAACTGAGAAAATACAAACATAAATAAGTATAATAGAAAAACAGGAAAAAAACCTACGAGCAACTCGACTGAAACACAGACAAAACAAAAAAAGACGGACAGATGAATAGATGTGAGAAACAGTAGTAGAATTATGCTGACCTATATAGTAAATAATTTTCTTAAAGATTGATTATAATTCGAAATCACAATTCAATTGTGTAACAAAAGAGATATGATATCCTCTGCCCTCCTCTTCTCAAGACTATATAGATCCCCACAATTTGCTCAATCGACCCCCCCCCCCCCATTCCCCCCCCCCCCCATTCCCCCCCCCCCCCATTCCCCCCCCCCCCCTCTACCCAGCGAATTTCGCACAAGGAAAACGTGAAAGTATACGAGGAGATCGTGTCTCGAGCATTTCTGAGCATTTCCCCAGCTCAATGCCGGCTCAATGCCTTGGCCTTGTTGTCTGGCCTTTCTTCTCCATAATCCTAAAGATGACCCCCCCCCCCCCTCCCGCGTCAATCCAATCACCAAGTTATTAGAGTGTAACAACATTACAGTGAATTGCCACTTCTTCTAAGTTTCCTTTACTTTTCGTCATACCCCGTTTTACTTTGTCAATTTGTCAATATTAAAGGTCTGGAGTACAGTAATTACATTGTACTGGTCGGATAGTATATATAAGACCAGACCATGGTCCTACGCGAGAGATCCATAACTAGGAAGGTACCCACCCCCCCCCCCCCCTCCCTCGTCAATCAAATCACAAGGTCTTAGCACAAACGAGGTTTAATTAGACGAACTGGCATAGGACCAAATTAAGTAGTTAGAGGAGCTCCTCCTATTAAAGGTATAGACCAGGAAACGCCCCCCTCTCAAAAAATGAAATTGAAGCTCTTATTACCAATCATGTGAAAGAATATGTTTTGACTACTACGTGATGATACAAATTTTGCCGGGAAACCGCCTACGTACTAATTGATATATTTGGTACATTGTAAATTATCATATCGATCCGGCCTGTATAGATATAGCGAATGCACTTCAACATTGAACATGGCATATATTTCTGTTTTTTGCGAATTTAGGCTGAAGTATTGCCAACTAAACCTCTGAAGGCAATATTTAAACAATATAGAATGGATGTTTTGCACCCGAAGCCCTTGAACCGCAATTTTACCACTATCGGTCTATACCAGGCCTTCTCAACTGGCGGCGCGTGCGCCACTCGTTGCGCTTGCGGTCAGTCAGAGTGGCGCGCGGCTGTTCCAAAAAATTAATGAAAATTAAAAATTAAAAATTAAAGAAAGAACAACATTAAAACAATTTATTTTAAAAGAAAAAAAATCAAAAAGTCGCAGTCGAAGTTGAGCCCAAAATGTAAGCAAGCCATTTTGTTTGTTTGATTTTCACTTCATTTTGACATTTTCCGTGTTTATTGCACCAAAATAACTACATATAAATTAACTTCCAGTGAAGATTTTAGCCAGGAATTGTACTAATTAATTCACATCAATATGAAATTATGATTGATGTTTTATGGAACAAAAAGGTGTTAAAAATGCCACATCTGGGCCTAAAAAAAGCCTTAAAATCCACTAGCTTCCGGGGGCTTCGCCCCCTGGACCCCACCGGTATCAGCTCGGTCGCTACGCTCCCTCGTAACACAGTCACCAAACATACAGGTTGGCACTTCAACCTCAATTCATTTTTGTTTTGGCGCTTCTAATAAACTAGTTGAGAAGGCCTGGTCTATACCTTTAACCAAATAATACACTCTTGCACTTTGTACCATAACCGTTGCCTAGTCTTGCTCCCAAGCACCGTACAATTATCTTATAGCTCCATGGTATACAAATAATGAATGGTTATGAGTTCAATAGTGCGAATATGTTCATGAGTTGAAAGATTAACATTCTATTCAACGAGGCGTCAGCCGAGTTGAATAGAATTAACGTTAATCTTTCAACGAATGAACATATTTGCACTATTAAACGAATGAAAAACATTCATTATTTGTTTTATACAACATCGAAGAAGACCTAATAGAACGTTAATCAACAATTATGCTTTACTCCTTATAAAGATAAAGTAAAGTTCGAGTCAAGCCTTCTCGATTACATGCAGATTGCCTTCGCGTCAGATACACGCATGGATACGCGCACATGCAGCAGAGAGGTACGCAGTCTGCATATAACCAAAATGCACGGCGCATATAACCAAAAAT
>JAVYIG010008951.1:0-83642 GCA_035222895.1 Strongylocentrotus droebachiensis
CCTTTATTCTAGTCAGTTTGACTAGTTTCTAGTCAAATCTGACTAGACATTTTTAAGAGTGTATGCTGTATGTGCGTGTGTGTGGTAAAGGGAGGGGGAGGGGGGGGGGTTAAGCATATATTTTTTTCTTCTCGGAATTGTAACCCCCTTCCCCAAACCATGCTCTGAATCAGGCTGGCTTCTTCACTAACTGCATATTAACATTCATGTCTCGTGGATCTCGTTTCCATTACAAGTACTAGGTACCCCAATTGTACTTTTAAAAATACGACACCGTTGCGCTTGTCAGACATTTTTTTCTTTGAGGGGGGGGGGGGGGGGGGGGGGAGTTCACCCCTCTAATTACCGCCCATGTATACATGTAGGCCTATTGTGAGGGGGGCTATACCACTGAGGATTCAGAAGTGTCAAACAAAAGAGGGTGTTTGAAAACTGCGAACATAGTCATTGTGTATAGTGTATTATTACGGTCTTTTTTCTTGTCTAAGCACTGGGATAGTTACTAACGCTATTTGAACATTGTTACCTTAGAGATGTGAGCCCGGGATACAAGCTCATTCACTAATTCATGTCATATAATACCAACAATTTTAAATTTCAATTCAATTTTCGATTAGCATAACTTAGTACTAAATAGGCCCTACATTTTTGTAAAAATGGAGCCTGCATGAGAGCTAGTTTAGCCCCCTGTTACCTCCCTGTTGGAAACTTCCATACATGTCTGCTTTTTGCTTGTTTATTAACACTGTATCCATATTCGGTTAAACAAAATTCTAAAGAAAACTTCTAACAAACGAATAATATTTCTGGAAGAGTCGATGTGGATGGAGTGGATACCTGCGGAGAATGAAGAGAGATCGAGAGTGCATGTGCAGCTTGTACACGTGGTATGCGCATGCGCGTCTGCACTGTAAAAACAATAACAATAATAAGAAATTCAGAACCCTGATCGAAAAATGCATCCGAAGACTAAAATAACCATGCCGATGGATCCAGATTCCCCGCTCAATAGAGTGAGTATTAAGACAAAAATAAATAAAGCATAAAATGAGTCGAAGTGGCCACACGATTTTAACGATTGTAGTAATAATGGTGTCGCGATGTCGTTCTGACTTCAGTTTATTTTATTGAGAGGATCGCGAAACCTGCCAGCTGCCGGTCCCACACGTTAATATTTGTGTAATGTGACGAGCAGATTTAGCTTTTCGTTGGGCAAATGCCAAAGCCAAGTTTGCAAAGTCTTAGTAATGTCACAAGAAGTTTGGGAACAATATTCCGTTGATATGATTTAATTCTAAGTTCATGTTCAAGTTCAATTTATTAGGTTTGGTTAGATTTAAAGACAAGATAGACTAGATTATACGTCATTCCTGGCTTTACACTCTGATAAATAAAACATAAATAAAGAGCAGATGCAAATAATTAGGAATAGATTCTAGAATTAAAGGAACCTTAACAGCAGACCAAGGCAATATTGTCAAGATAGTCCAATTGGCCCAAATTCACAAAGGGGATTTAGATTTAACCCATGGTTTAAAACCTCATGTACATAACCCATGGTTTAAAAATTAGCTCAAAATAAGCGCACCTTGTCTTGCACGCGTCTAATGTTGGACGGACTTGTATCACAATTATTTTGCGCTTATTTCAAACTATGGGTTATGTAAATGAGGGGTTTAAACCTTGGTTTAAATCTAAACCTCCTTTATGAATTCGGGCCATTGTGTAGTACAGTAGGAAGTGCTCGAATGCAAGAGAAGAGGATCAATATTAAAACATTAATGAATATCAGAAACAAAAAACATTAAAAAGATGTAAAAAACAGAGAACGATATAGACCCCTATATATATTTAAAAAATATTGGTTTAAATCTAAACCTCCTTTATGAATTCGGGCCATTGTGTAGTACAGTAGGAAGTGCTCGAATGCAAGAGAGAGGATCAATATTAAAACATTAATGAATATCAGAAACAAAAAACATTAAAAAGATGTAAAAAACAGAGAACGATATAGACCCCTATATATATTTTAAAAAAGATAATTAAACACACAGGCTGTGAACAAATGTGAACTTTATTTAATTTTGCTCCTGATCATTCCTGATTTTGTTTTTACCCAGTCAGAAACAGTCGTAACAGCAGTACAGTGTTGAGTGTACTAAAGTTTGTGTACAAAGATGCCCTCTATTGATTCTCAAAACGGGACAAAAATAGTCATTTTATCTAAAGAAAGATTTCAAAATATTATAATACTTGGTCTAATGATCAAGTGATCCCTTACAAAAATTTGTGTTAAAAAAAAAGGATAATTGCCTGTAAAGGACTTGCAGATTTGCCATATAGACTAAACGAAAATTAGTGCAGAGATCTTCAAAACGTCATAACTTTCTTATCATTTTAAATCAGATTTTGTTTTCAAAGCAATTAAAAAATACCTCTAGTATTCTGCATTTATTCCAAGCAACTTGCTTTATGCATATGGCTGGGCTATTCCCCTTATTAAAGTATGACAAATGTTTATATTTCTAGTAAATTGGACTACAGTGTCAGTAAA
The DNA here is from genome assembly GCA_035222895.1 of Strongylocentrotus droebachiensis. NCBI lineage: Eukaryota > Metazoa > Echinodermata > Echinoidea > Camarodonta > Strongylocentrotidae > Strongylocentrotus > Strongylocentrotus droebachiensis. The sequence goes on from JAVYIG010008951.1 coordinate 2,555, forward strand.
ATTTACCCATTATTTTTCATGCATTATGGTCAATTTTAACAAAGCTTTTTTTACCAAAATTCCATTGTCCCTTCCTTTTTTTTTATAGATTAAGTGACAATTTTTCACTTTTCAATTTGTCTTTATCATAGGCTCATCAGTGTGAGCGCAAGGCAGAGCGAATGATGAACAATGGAGTTCATGATGCAGCTCTACAGTGCTACAGAAATGCATCAGGTATATTCAAAACTTGATGATGATGCCACATGTCTATTTTTAGATGGCATTTTACCTTGTGAAGATTTCCTTTTTTATGCCTCCGCCACCGAAGGTGGGTGCCGGAGGCATCATGTTTTCGGGTTGTCCGTCCGTACGTCCGTCCGTACGAGTTGCGATGGTATGCTTGTGTGTTTAGTTTTACGTATGAGATATCCTTGTGTGTCACTTTAGACTTGTGTGTCTAGCCACACAAGAAAACTATCATATTCAGTGTCTAGGATGTCTGACATGTCATTTCTAATCAACTAAGATTTAGTCACACAAGAAAAATTTCTCCCAAAAAAACCCCAAAATAAATGTCTAAATTTTAGAGAGGGGTTGTGTCCAAGTAGCCAAACGGAATAGTGCCATCTACAGTTGACATCCAGGTAGCTAGGTACTATGCGCATCTGCAGTACTTGTGTGTGTGTGTGTGACTTGTTAGTGTGTAGTATTTGTAAGCAAAGTAGTAGGCAGTGTATGGCTGTGTTTGTGTGTGTGTGTGTGTGTCATGGGTGGATGGTTTTGTGTCTGCCACACAAGCCCTAATTTTCTTGAATTGGACAGGGGTAGACAATAATGTCTTTCTGCCACACAAGCCCTAATTTTCTTGAATTGGACAGGGGTAGACAATATCTTTCTGCCACACTAGCCTTAATTTTCATGACTTGGACAGAGGTATATAATACATGTAATGTTTTTTTATGCCACACAAGCCTTAATTTCTTGACTTGGACAGGGGTAGACAATAATGTCGTTCTGCCACACTAGCCTTAATTTTCATGACTTGGACAGCGGTATATAATACATGTAATGTCTTTCTGCCACACAAGCCCCAATTTTCTTGACTTGGACAGGGGAAGATAATAATGTCTTTCTGACACACAAGCCTTAATTTTCTTGACTTGGACTGGGGTAGATAATAATGTCTTTCTGCCACACAAGCCTCTATTTTCTTGACTTGGACAGGGGTAGATAATAATGTCTTTCAGCCACACAAGCCCTAATTTTCTTGACTTGGACAGGGGTAGACAATGTGTTTCTGCCACGCAAGCCTTAATTTTCTTGACTCGGACAGGGGTAGACAATAATGTCGTTCTGCCACACAAGCCTTAATTTTCATGACTTGGACAGAGGTATATAATACATGTAATGTCTTTCTGCCACACAAGCCCATTATTTTCTTGACTTGGACAGGGGAAGATAATAATGTCTTTCTGACACACAAGCCTTAATTTTCTTGACTTGGACTGGAGTAGATAATAATGTCTTTCTGCCACACAAGCCTTTATTTTCTTGACTTGGACTGGGGTAGACAATAATGTCTTTCTGCCACACAAGCCTTAATTTTCTTGACTTGGACAGGGGTAGACAATAATGTTTTTCTGCCACACAAGCCCTAATTTTCTTGACTTGGACAGTGGTACAGGTATATAACACATGTAATGTTTTTTTGCCACACAAGCCTTAATTTTCTTGACTTGGACTGGGGTAGACAATAATGTCTTTCTGCCACACAAGCCTTAATTTTCTTGACTTGGACAGGGGTAGACAATAATGTCTTTCTGCCACACAAGCCCTAATTTTCTTGACTTTGACAGTGGTACAGGTATATAATACATGTAATGTTTTTATGCCACACAAGCCTTAATTTTCTTTACTGGGACAGGGGTAGACGATAATGTCTTTCTGCCACACAAGCCTTAATTTTCATGACTTGGACAGGGGTAGATAATAATGTCTTTCTGCCACACAAGCCTTAATTTTCATGACTTGGACAGGGGTAGACAATAATGTCTTTCTGCCACACAAGCCTTAATTTTCTTGACTTGGACTGGGGTAGATGACAATATCTTTCTGACACACAAGCCTTAATTTTCATGACTTGGACAGAGGTATATAATACATGTAATGTTTTTTTTATGCCACACAAGCCTTAATTTTCTTGACTTGGACAGGGGTTGATAATAATGTCTTTCTGTCACACAAGCCTTAATTTTCTTGACTTGGACAGGGGTAGATAATAATGTCTTTCTGCCACACAAGCCTTAATTTTCATGACTTGGACAGGGGTATATAATACATGTAATGTTTTTTTTATGCCACACAAGCCCTAATTTTCTTGACTTGGACAGGTATAGATAATAATGTCTTTCTGTCACACAAGCCTTAATTTTCTTGACTTGGACAGGGGTAGATAATAATGTCTTTCTGCCACACAAGCCTTAATTTTCATGACTTGGACAGGGGTATATAATACATGTAATTTTTTTTTATGCCACACAAGCCCTAATTTTCTTGACTTGGACAGGGGTATATAATACATGTAATGTTTTTTTTTATGCCACACAAGCCCTAATTTTCTTGACTTGGACAGGGGTATATAATACATGTAATGTTTTTTTTATGCCACACAAGCCCTAATTTTCTTGACTTGGACAGGGGTATATAATACATGTAATGTTTTTTTATGCTACACAAGCCCTAATTTTCATTACTTGGACTGGAGTAGACAATAATGTCTTTCTGTCACACTAGCCTTAATTTTCATGACTTGGACAGCGGTATATAATACATGTAATGTCTTTCTGCCACACAAGCCCCAATTTTCTTGACTTGGACAGGGGAAGATAATAATGTCTTTCTGACACACAAGCCTTAATTTTCTTGACTTGGACTGGGGTAGATAATAATGTCTTTCTGCCACACAAGCCTCTATTTTCTTGACTTGGACAGGGGTAGATAATAATGTCTTTCAGCCACACAAGCCCTAATTTTCTTGACTTGGACAGGGGTAGACAATGTGTTTCTGCCACACAAGCCTTAATTTTCTTGACTCGGACAGGGGTAGACAATAATGTCATTCTGCCACACAAGCCTTAATTTTCATGACTTGGACAGAGATATATAATACATGTAATGTCTTTCTGCCACACAAGCCCATTATTTTCTTGACTTGGACAGGGGAAGATAATAATGTCTTTCTGACACACAAGCCTTAATTTTCTTGACTTGGACTGGAGTAGATAATAATGTCTTTCTGCCACACAAGCCTTTATTTTCTTGACTTGGACTGGGGTAGACAATAATGTCTTTCTGCCACACAAGCCTTAATTTTCTTGACTTGGACAGGGGTAGACAATAATGTCTTTCTGCCACACAAGCCCTAATTTTCTTGACTTGGACAGTGGTACAGGTATATAATACATGTAATGTTTTTATGCCACACAAGCCTTAATTTTCTTGACTTGGACTGGGGTAGACAATAATGTCTTTCTGCCACACAAGCCTTAATTTTCTTGACTTGGACAGGGGTAGACAATAATGTCTTTCTGCCACACAAGCCCTAATTTTCTTGACTTTGACAGTGGTACAGGTATATAATACATGTAATGTTTTTATGCCACACAAGCCTTAATTTTCTTTACTGGGACAGGGGTAGACGATAATGTCTTTCTGCCACACAAGCCTTAATTTTCATGACTTGGACAGGGGTAGATAATAATGTCTTTCTGCCACACAAGCCTTAATTTTCATGACTGGGACAGGGGTAGACGATAATGTCTTTCTGCCACACAAGCCTTAATTTTCATGACTTGGACAGGGGTAGATAATAATGTCTTTCTGCCACACAAGCCTTAATTTTCATGACTTGGACAGGGGTAGACAATAATGTCTTTCTGCCACACAAGCCTTAATTTTCATGACTTGGACAGAGGTATATAATACATGTAATGTTTTTTTATGCCACACAAGCCTTAATTTTCTTGACTTGGACAGGGGTTGATAATAATGTCTTTCTGTCACACAAGCCTTAATTTTCTTGACTTGGACAGGGGTAGATAATAATGTCTTTCTGCCACACAAGCCTTAATTTTCATGACTTGGACAGGGGTAGACAATAATGTCTTTCTGCCACACAAGCCTTAATTTTCTTGACTTGGACAGGGGTAGATAATAATGTCTTTCTGTCACACAAGCCTTAATTTTCTTGACTTGGACAGGGGTAGATAATAATGTCTTTCTGCCACACAAGCCTTAATTTTCATGACTTGGACAGGGGTATATAATACATGTAATGTTTTTTTTATGCCACACAAGCCCTAATTTTCTTGACTTGGACAGGGGTATATAATACATGTAATGTTTTTTTTATGCCACACAAGCCCTAATTTTCTTGACTTGGACAGGGGTATATAATACATGTAATGTTTTTTTTATGCCACACAAGCCCTAATTTTCATGACTTGGACTGGAGTAGACAATAATGTCTTTCTGTCACACAAGCCTTAATTTTCATGACTTGGACAGGGGTAGATAATAATGTCTTTCTGTCACACAAGCCTTAATTTTCATGACTTGGACAGGGGTAGACAATAATGTCTTTCTGCCACACAAGCCTTAATTTTCTTGACTTGGACTGGGGTAGATGACAATATCTTTCTGACACACAAGCCTTAATTTTCATGACTTGGACAGAGGTATATAATACATGTAATGTTATTTTTATGCCACACAAGCCCTAATTTTCTTGACTTGGACAGGGGTAGATAATAATGTCTTTCTGTCACACAAGCCTTAATTTTCATGACTTGGACAGGGGTATATAATACATGTAATGTTTTTTTTATGCCACACAAGCCCTAATTTTCTTGACTTGGACAGGGGTATATAATACATGTAATGTTTTTTTTATGCCACACAAGCCCTAATTTTCTTGACTTGGACAGGGGTATATAATACATGTAATGTTTTTTTTATGCCACACAAGCCCTAATTTTCATGACTTGGACTGGAGTAGACAATAATGTCTTTCTGTCACACAAGCCTTAATTTTCATGACTTGGACAGGGGTAGATAATAATGTCTTTCTGCCACACAAGCCTTAATTTTCATGACTTGGACAGGGGTAGACAATAATGTCTTTCTGCCACACAAGCCTTAATTTTCTTGACTTGGACTGGGGTAGATGACAATATCTTTCTGACACACAAGCCTTAATTTTCATGACTTGGACAGAGGTATATAATACATGCAATGTTATTTTTATGCCACACAAGCCCTAATTTTCTTGACTTGGACAGGGGTAGATAATAATGTCTTTCTGTCACACAAGCCTTAATTTTCATGACTTGGACAGGGGTATATAATACATGTAATGTTTTTTTTATGCCACACAAGCCCTAATTTTCTTGACTTGGACAGGGGTAGACAATAATGTCTTTCTGCCACACAAGCCTTAATTTTCTTGACTTGGACAGGGGTAGATAATAATGTCTTTCTGTCACACAAGCCTTAATTTTCTTGACTTGGACAGGGGTAGATAATAATGTCTTTCTGCCACACAAGCCTTAATTTTCATGACTTGGACAGGGGTATATAATACATGTAATGTTTTTTTTATGCCACACAAGCCCTAATTTTCTTGACTTGGACAGGGGTATATAATACATGTAATGTTTTTTTTATGCCACACAAGCCCTAATTTTCTTGACTTGGACAGGGGTATATAATACATGTAATGTTTTTTTTATGCCACACAAGCCCTAATTTTCATGACTTGGACTGGAGTAGACAATAATGTCTTTCTGTCACACAAGCCTTAATTTTCATGACTTGGACAGGGGTAGATAATAATGTCTTTCTGTCACACAAGCCTTAATTTTCATGACTTGGACAGGGGTAGATAATAATGTCTTTCTGTCACACAAGCCTTAATTTTCATGACTTGGACAGGGGTAGACAATAATGTCTTTCTGCCACACAAGCCTTAATTTTCATGACTTGGACAGGGGTAGACAATAATGTCTTTCTGCCACACAAGCCTTAATTTTCTTGACTTGGACTGGGGTAGATGACAATATCTTTCTGACACACAAGCCTTAATTTTCATGACTTGGACAGAGGTATATAATACATGTAATGTTTTTTTATGCCACACAAGCCTTAATTTTCTTGACTTGGACAGGGGTAGACAATAATGTCTTTCTGCCACACAAGCCCTAATTTTCTTGACTTGGACAGAGGTATATAATACATGTAATGTTTTTTTTTATGCCACACAAGCCTTAATTTTCTTGACTTGGACAGGGGTAGATAATAATGTTTTTCTGCCACACAAGCCTTAATTTTCTTGACTTGGACAGGGGTAGATAATAATGTCTTTCTGTCACACAAGCCTTAATTTTCTTGACTTGGACAGGGGTAGATAATAATGTCTTTCTGCCACACAGAAGGGGAGGGGAAATTGAAACGGGACAAGGATTAATAGTAAAATGAAACATCAAAGCTTCGCGCGGGAGGGGGAAACTGAATTCAGACAAAGATTATAGAAAACGGTATAACAAATTGTCTTGTTTCTCTAATAGTTTATTGAAACGTCAAAGCGCTGAAGGAGGAAAACTGAATTCAGACAAGGATTAGGAGAATTAATTTAAAATCGTCTATGAACAGTAAATTATTATACATCTTATGAAAGAGTGTTTTATCCAAAATCATTTGGTACCATTTTTATGTGGTATGTGTTCACGCTTGGATGAACAGGTGGCAGTGTTTGCGAGAGTGCAAAAATCGACTTGCGCCAAAGTGATGCCTACAGTATGTATTATGTTGGGATTAGGGGAGTGAGAGAATGGATTGAATGTATCAAATGAAATGCATTGCATATGTTTTTTGCAAAGGGCAAAGTCACACACACCCACACACACGCGCACAAATGTTCGTTGATATTTGATATTCGATATTTGATATGTGTGGCATGATTAATTTTGTTAGGGATGTTATTTGGATCTGCAAAGACCAAATTAATACCCAAATCCCAATTGTTTTATTCAAACATCACATAGGCAACTTTGGCGCAAGTCGACGTTGCACTCTCGCAAACAATGTCTCCTGTTCATCCAAGCATGAACACATACCACACAAAAAATGGTACCAAATGATTTGGGATAAAACACTCTTTCATAAGACATTAATGTAATTAATTTAATGTTCATCGATGATCTTTTAAATAATTAGCAATTTTCTAGGTGTAAACTTTTTTTTGACTCACACTGTAGTGGAAAAAATATCTTTAAAGTACAAGTCCACTCCAAAAATAACTTGTCTTTAATAGAACCAGATAAATGAGACAAACCAATCAAAAAAAGTTTGAACAAAATCGGATAACTGATAAGAAAGTTATGTATTTTTGAAAAATTATGTAAAACTAAAAAACAATGGAAATCACTACATAAATTGCCAATTTGGTTATCAGTTTGTGACGTCATGTCCTCACTATTTGTCAATTGCTTTATATAGTTTAATCCCATTAATTTCCCTTTTTATCCCCCAAAACTTGATTTCCCCATGCCTTTGCCCAGGTTATATGATTTGTATCATATTGCTTGCATGACATTTCACAAAATTTGTTATGAATTTGAAGAATTGATACCATTTTCTGAATATTGTATATTGTATATAATACACAAAAATCCGGCCCGTACTGACTTTACACACCGGAGATAGAGGTGTGCTTTCAAACAGAGGGAAATGCGTACGCGTACCCTAGATAACACTGAGTGGGGGGGGGGGGGGGGGGGGGGGGGGGGAGAGTCGGGTGAGAAAGATGGAAAGACAAGGAAATGGCGCTTAGTGACAGTAACTTTCGAGCCACGGAATCAAAGTTAAACGTTAAAACAGCCCCTGCGCTGTAAAGTCAATTTTGTAATTAACGGTAGGGGGGCCGCTTCACAACTCTTATTTTGCCCTTCATTTGGCCTCAGCTCATATAAACTCGCTTGAGCTTGTATTTGAGCTCATGTTGGTAGTAATCATGGACAGGGGCGGCGATCCTGGGCCCGATAGGAGGACACGTCCGCCAGGAAATTTAGAAATATAGCTAGAAAGATATATAGCGTAAAGAACGTACAAATTGGGCTTAGGGATTTCCTAGAGTGCATAATGCGATCAGCATTCAACATTGCAAAATCTCACTTGGTCGCTACGCCCCCTTGCCCAATAACACAAAACTATGATATGACACTCTGCCCACGCTCCTTGCCGTGATTTATCCATGGTTGTTGCAATAATTTTTGTTCTTTACTATTTCTACTAACATTATTGTGTGCTATCACAATCATGATTGTTTCATTTTCCCTTTAAAGCAGGCGCATAGCCAGAGTCGAGAATGGAACAACGAATCGTCTTCTTTCTCTAATAATTTCATTAAACTATGAAAGGTCAAAGCTTACGCGCTTTGCGCAACAGGGGGGGGGGGGGGGTGGGAACTGAATTCAGACAAGGATTAATAATCGAGAATGGTACAACAAATCCTCTTCTTTCTCTAATAATTTAATGAAACATCAAAGCTTCCACGTTTCGCGCGGGAGGGGGGAAACTGAATTCAGACAAGGATTAAGAGTCGAGAATGGAACAACGAATCATATTCTTTCTCTAATAATTGCATTAAACAATGAAAGGTCAAAGCTTACGCGCTTTGCGCAGGAGGGGGGGGGGAACTCAATTCAAACAAGAAATATGAGTCGAGAATGATACAACAAATCGTCACTTTCACAAAATACATATTATGCTCATATTTTTGCTCGCTCATTTCGCTCACTAGCCGAATTGTGAACTAGAAAATTACCTTTTCGGGCAAGAGGCTTCAGCCCCCCCCCCCCCCCCCCCCCCCGATGAAAATGTCAAAAAAATGTATAACTTAAAAACGTGGAATGTTGATATCGGACAAGAGACGTGAAGTGAGCTTGCCCCCCTTTCCAAAATTGTGCCTGCTTGTAGGTACCGGCATCGTGCTTCTAATATGACCTTGTCAGTATTGGTATGTTGAGTTGAAAAAACGGTCTGCGCATTTTTCAAATTTCCGGCCCCCTCCCTCTATTGGAAAATTCTGGATCCGCGCCAGGGCGTACTGATGGGGGGGAGGGGGGGGGGGGGGGGCTTGGTAGATACTAGGCGTATGGTCAGGTCCAATCCCGCTCAATAATTTGTAGGTCCATAAGTCCTAATAAAAATTACTTTCTACAAAAACATTATTGTCGTATAAACAATTACTAGTTTCTTAAATAGCAAACTAAAATGGATAATGGGCCTGCTTGGCTTACTTAATGTCTCAGTGGAGATAAGATCAGTCGGGGGCAGGGTGGTGGGGCAAGATTTCCAACAAGGAGGACAATTTACGATAGGATTACATGTGTGTTATGTTTTACTCTTTTTTTTTCCCCGTCACCACATGAGCGGGGGTTGGCTCTATATAATTATCAAAGATAACAGATAAAATATAACTACTTTAAAAAGAGACAACTATTCAGGGCTATATGTCACCCCCTACAGGACCAGGACGGGGGGGGGGGGGGGGGGGCACGTGCCCCCCCCCCAAATTTCCAAGATCAGTTGAACTTTTTTAGACCCCCCTTTTTGTTTACCTTGATCGATTACATGTATGTGCCCTCCCAAACATCAAACTCTGGCTACGTGCCTGTACAGGACGCCATAGCTGTGGGGATGGCCTCCATCCAATATTTCCCTTTGTTATTATTATGAATAGCGACCCTCTTCTCGTTTTATGAACGGCGACCCTCATTTTGTTTTATGAATAGCGACCCTCTACTCCTATTATGAAAAGCGACCCTCTTCTTCTATTATGAATAGCGACCCTCTACTTCTATTATGAATAGCGACCCTCATTTCGTATTATGAATATCGACCTTTATTTCGTATTACGACTAGCAACCCTCTACTCCTATTATGAATAGCGACACTCATTTCGTATTATGAATAGCAACCCTCTACTCCTATTACATGTATGAATAGCGACCCTCATTTCGTAATATGAATAGCGACCCTCTACTTCTATTATGAATAGCGACCCTCATTTCGTATTATGAATGGCGACCCTCATTTCGTATTATAAATAGCGACCCTCTTTCTGTGTTATGAATACCGACCCTTTTGTAATATTATGAATAGGGACCCTCATGAATAACGACCCCGATTTCGTATTATGAATAGCGACCCTCTTCTAATATTATGAATACCGACCCTCTTCTTTCATTATGAATGGCGGTCCTTATGAATAATGACCCTTATGAATAATGATCCTTTTCTCCAATTATGAAAAGCGGACCTTATGAATAGCGGTCCTTATGAATAGCGGACCTTATGAATAGCGAACCTTATGAATAGCGGTCCTTATGAATAGCGACATTGACCTTGCAGTACAGTGGTCTGAAATCAGATTATTACTTACTGGCTCTATAGCTCTTAAAGAGAAGGTTGAGTTCTGGGAAGAGGTGAAAAATAATTTGTGAGCGTTATCATTCCTATTATGCAAGTGTGGAAGAACATCAGATAAGACATGTTCCCTTAAAAAGCATGGCTCTTCAAATGCCTTCATATTCTAAATATGTCATGTAACATCGTAAAACTAGGGGGGAATAGCCTTTTTACGCCACATGGTTGTGTAGTCCCATATACATCTTTCTGTGTACAGTGTTTGTAACTTTACCAAGACTTGGCCAAATTTCTTATCATTTTGATGATTCCAGAACCTTGCAATACACACAAATTCTTATATGCTAGATGATCAACCTTTTCTGGTCGATTCCACACCGTTTCTTTCACAATGCAATCGCAAAACCAGAACTCAACTTCATCTTTTAGTCGATTCAACAACTAATAGTCGTTATTTTCCCACTTAAAGACATTTTCAAGCCCCCTTTTTTTTCGGAAAGTTCTAAATTAATATTGTCTTTCAAATGCTGTTGGAATTTAACCTTTTCATTTTTGGGGTCTGCAAATGGGACATAGTACCTTTAAAGTTCCAGATATGTGTAAAACGTATTCCATTTGCAAATAATGAAATACTTTGCCTCTGAAGAAATAAAAATTCTTCATAGTTACGTGACATATTCTTTTTGTCAATAATCCTCTTTGAAAATCCATCGGCAAAGTGATTTTGAGAATTTTAATGGATATCTGCATTTAAAGTGAATTTTGATGTGGAATTGGGAAATCTTAATGAATTTTGATATTTGGAATCTCAAAGTTTGTGAATTTCAAAGTTTAAATTCATCCAATGTACAGAAAGCCAGTGCTTATTGTCTATGAATATACTCGCAACTTTGCCAGCCAATAGATATTAGCAGTCGTCAAGTTTAGGTGATATAATTTGTTTTGTCAATACTCCTCTTTGAAAATCCATTGGCAAAGTGATTTTGAGAATTTTAATGGATATCTGCATTTAAAGTGAATTTTGATGTGGAATTGGGAAATCTTAATGAATTTTGATATTTGGAATCTCCTCAAAGTTTGTGAATTTCAAAGTTTAAATTCATCCAATGTACAGAAAGCCAGTGCTTATGGCCGATGAATATACTGGCAACTTTGCCAGCCAATAGATATTAGCAGACTGTATCTTCCAAACGAATATAAAAAGTGACTTGTTAATGTGTATATACTTACAGTGTTTAAGTGACAACCAGTTATTTATAGGCATCTGGAGCAGTATTCTGAAAATTGTTATACCGTAATAGTTTTTTGTAAAATTTTGTTGTATCTTTCCTCTCATCTCTTTAGCCCATGCTCACTTCAGCTGCTCATGTTATCCATATTTTGTAATGTTTGAATTAGACAAGGAAAATGTTAATAAAAGTGTTACTTGTAATTGTAACTTCAAGTGTTATTAAATTGCATTTCTGTTGTTGTGTGCGGTTTATAGTGATATGGTGTTTTTTTTATACATTTAATACTTGGTGACATGTAGTGAATTCTAAAGACACATGGAACAAGTCTTTTTAGGATTAAATTATCACAAGCAGTTCGTAGTGAGATCAATGGTCGCATAAATAGTTTTAATTCTTTTTAGATGGAAGTAATTTTATCTTGACTTTAAAAAAAATGATATACAGCATTGCATGCAATACATTATGACAAGCTCCTTGGCTTTTCATTGGTTCCTCCACAGCATTGGAATATTATTGCATTACCTGTATTATAAGTGTGTGATGTTTCTATTCAATGAGGAAAAAAGATAAATCAATTTTTTGGTCATTCAGAAGTCACACTGTTCAGTTGTGAGGTCCAAAGACACAGAAATAAACAGTTGTATACTTTTTGGACATCAAGTTTTTTAGGCACACAAGCCTTAATTTTCTTGACTTGGACAGGGTAGCTGATCGTCTTTTCTGCCACACAAGCCTCAATTTTCACGACTTAGGTGGATAAATGATGTGTTTTTGCGGGACACAAGCCTTAATTTTCCTGACTTGGATAGAGGTACCGGTAGACAATAATGTCTTTTGGGCATGCAAGCCTTAATTTTAATTTTAGAAACCAATCTCAACACATATTGTATTAAAAAACACACAAGATGCATTTTCATTTAGTTTTAGACAAACACACAAGAAGTTGGGAATTTAGACACACAAGTAGTCTTTAGAAGGAAAAAATGAAAAGACACACAAGATACCCCTTTTTCCAGACACACAAGACAAAAATCTCACAAGCATACTGTCGTGAGTAGTACCGTCCGTACGTCCGTCCGTACATCCGTCCGTACGTCCCGTTTGACCGTTATCACAATATCTCAAGAACCATTTAAGATTTAAACTTAAGACTCGGGAATAGTATTTATCACCATAGGAAGACGATCTGATTAGATTTTGGAGTACGTAGGTCAAAGGTCACAGGTCACAGAGGTCAACTTATGAAATTCCTTGTATTGAGTTTGTTAGCGCGATATCTCAAGAACCATTTGAGATTTAAACTTCAAACTTAAGGATAGTATGTATCACCATAGGAAGACGATCTGATTAGATTTTGGAGCACGTATGTCAAAGGTCAAGGGTCACAGAGGTCAACTTATGAAATTCCATACATTGAGATTGTTATCATGATATCTCAAGACTCACTGGAGATTTAAACTTCAAACTTAGTGATAGTGTGTATCACTATAGGAAAACAATCTGATTAGATTTTGGAGCACGTAGGTCAAAGGTCAAGGGTCACAGAGGTCAACTTATGAAATTCCATACATTGAGATTGTTATCATGATATCTCAAGAACCACTGGAGATGTAAAAACTTCAAACTTAAGGATAGTATGTATCACCATAGGAAGACGATCTGATTAGATTTTGGAGCACGTAGGTCAAAGGTCAAGGGTCACAGAGGTCAACTTATGAAATTCCATACATTGAGATTGTTATCATAATATCTCAAGAACCACTGGAGATTTAAACTTCAAACTTAATGATAGTGTGTATCACCATAGGAAGACAATCTGATTAGATTTTGGAGCACGTAGGTCAAAGGTCAAAGGCCACAGCGCACATTATGAATGCAAAAACAGCTTGTGATCGCGTTATCTCAAGAACCGATTGATGGATTCATGCCAAAATTAGGTCATGTTTGTTACTTGCAGAGCCAATGAACTGAGTAGATTCTTGGTTCATAAGGTCAAAGGTCAAAGGTCATGGGCCCATTATGTATGCAAAAATAGCTTGTGAACGCATTCTCATTAGAACTGACAGATGGATTACTATTTAACTCAGAACATCTTGCAGAGCCAATGAACTGAGTAGATTTTATGGTCATGAGGTCAAAGATCAAAGGGTCATATATGTATATGAGAAATTGCTTGTAATCACAATATTCTGAGAACCTGTCAATGGATTACCATTGAACGTGAATTCAATTTTTTTTTTCTGTTTTGGTTTGTAAAATTGCTCTATAACGGAGGCATCATTTTCGACTGCGCGCAGTCGAATTCCATCTAGTTTCCTTCTTCTTTTAAACTCCTTTGAATCCTTAGGCCCAAATTCACAAACGAGATTTATCTCAATCTAAGGTTAAAATCTCCATAAGCTTAGCATGTTCTAGAGTCCAATGAACAACAATATGCTTTAATACGATCCTACAGTTATACAGTATACGCTTATTTAAGTCCACGTTGGAGTTTTAGACCATGGGATGTTTCAATTAAACCACCTTTGTGAATTTAAGCCCTACCATCTACAGATAAATTTTCTTCTTCCTATTTTGTGTAGCATATTTATTGAAATTAGCATCAATCCTCCTTTATTTGCCCATATTTACAATGGATCTGTACATGTTGTATCTTGAATTAAAATGTGTGTTGATCTTGTTAAAGAACTTACCTTAGATTTGAATCTCTGTTCAGTGTTGATTCATTCTTATGTCATGTTGGTCATTGAAAAATCAAATTGATATTGGACTCTTTTTTTTCTTTTCTTCTTACAGAGTATATTGTGCAAGCCATGGAGAAAACGAAAGATGCGGTTGCCCTCCATTCCCTGAGACTCCAGAAAGAAAACTATGACAAGATGCCAAATCTTGTCAACAAGAGGAGACAACTTGATGCAAAGAAAATCAACCTAGAAAGCCTTCAACTTGAAGTACCACAGCCTCAGGAGAATGGAGTTTCAGAAGAGGCAAATGGGGTAAATGAGGAGGAAGACGATGATGTTGATGGAGGGCAGGAGAGTGACGATGAAGTTTGCTTAAAGAGTATAGAGCCGGTGTCATCCAGAATTCCAGGAGTTGCAGCGGCGACTGAAGAGGAAGGAAGAGGACGAACGAACAGCTTTGAGTCTCTTCCATCAATGGCTTCGGAAGACGCAGACTCTCTGCTGCAGTGTCTTAATGAGTTCCAAGAGCTTGATAAGAACGAGATGAGGACCTACTACCGACCCACGATGGTACTCCAAGCCCTGAGAGATCTGGGTACTGGTTATGCCTCCAAGCCAGGCCGGGAAGCGCAAGCACCTCACCAGCAGCTGCAGCAAGCGTGGAGGAAGAGGGAGGTGGATGACAAAGTGCTGTTAGAGGAGCTTGCGATGAAGACCCTGGAGATGAGGAAGCATGTGGTCAACCTGCTGGAGCAGATGGAGCACTGTCAACGCGAGAATGACCACTTGAAGAATGAGGTCAAAGAACTCCAGCAGGAGCTTGAAACACAGAAAAGCCAACAGAGAAGAGTACAGCAGTCTGTCCGCCCTCCAACAGACTTTGGCAACGGATTTAGCGTCCCTTTCAGCTTACTAGCACCCTCTGATAACAGAGTGTCCGAGTCAAATTCAACAGCAATGATAGTCATTCCTCAAACCCCTCCAGCTCTTGCTCCGTTAGAAATGCCAAACTTTAATGATCAGTGATGCATTTATTCATTTCACGTAATTTTTATCTTATAGGATTTTTAATATTTTCAAATTTCTTTTCTTTTCATACTGTACATGTATGTAATGCATTGATTTTCATGACTGAAATACTGTATCTTTGGCTGGGGTATAAGAAAAATATGGATTACATCTGAATAAAAATGTATTCAAGGGGATTAAAGGGGACCATAGTCAATTATCATAATCTAGAAAAGTGTAGCAACCATTTTTTTTAGGGGAAAGTGATCCTTATGAAGTGCCACAATACAATGTATCAGTTATGAACTTATGATGTGATATTCCTGATCATAATTCAGTTTTTTACATGTATGTCTTGGTTTCAGTTTATAGTTCCAGTGGAAACTCATTATAACGAGGTCCTTGGGACCAAAAAAAAACGAAACCAGATTTCATGGCAGAAATTTTCTTCTTTTAGTTTTTTTCTTGGACACACTGTATAAAATACATGTATTCAGCAACTCACAGATGCATTGATTTACTGTTATAGATAATTAGGGGTGCAATATATGTATGTGTAGTATTTTCTCATCTTGCCATTTCTTTAATAATCTTTTAATCAATGTGTTCTTACATATTTCGTCTTTTATTATTAGTTCCTTTCTCATTTGTAAAGTTTTGAAATTGCCAAATATGATGCACCATTAATCAGCCATTATAAGGTACATGTAAGACTCTTTAGGATCCCTGTATATACATAAAAGACTTCACTTTATACATGACATTGGGTGCGTTCAAGCAATTTTTTAAAGCTAGATTCACAAACATGAATCACAAATCAAAATGCCGTTAAAAAACATGGTTACTGCAGGAGAGCGTTCAAGCGATTTTTCATCAACGCTGATTCTCGCTAATTTCAAGCCCAGTCACTGCTCATCACACTGTGCAGTTTGACCCAAGAAGGAAAGGTCAATTTCGCCGCGTGCTTTCTGTCTGTGTTTACGCCTTTACGACTGTCAGTCAAACCGGAACAGGCCACGATAATGACGTCATAGAATCATGATTGAGATCTACGTTCGTTCAAGCAAATTAGAGATACAAAACGCATCTTTTTCAGCATTACCGTACATGTTTGTGTTTTTAAACACGTTTATTTTTACGACCGACAAAAAATCACTTGAACACAACCATGTTTTAAATTAAACTTTGAAATCGTGATCCTAGGGTGAAAAAGTGTTGATTGAACGCACCCATTGTACATGTACAGTGTACCTGGATGCCCGTCTCTTGAAGGACTTTATAGTTGAAGGTGACACAAAGCAGTACTTTTCACACTCCTTTTTTTCTTTTAGTTGTTGAAAATTTGTCATGCTCATGAAAGGCAAGTCCAAGGTCATTTGATGTCCCTTGTGTCACCAAGGACTATGGAGTTCTGAACATAAATTGACAACATATTTGTTTTTTTTAAAGTAGGAGAGTTATTAAGCATGTACAAAAATCTGAGAAGTAGCCTGTGATATACAGGACAAATTAGCTTGGACTTGCCCTTGAAATAATATTTGTGTCATCACCAATCTTGAAGTTTAAAGTTTACCATTAATAAATTGGGAAACACTATGAACTCTATTCTTCCTCACAAGGAGGGCCCCCTACCTTTAGATTTATGTACATGTATATGAAAGGCTGCGTATACTTGGTTATTTTTTCCTCATTTTGGAGTTAGCTAGGATACAAAAACATTGCTTTCCACATTGTACTTCATACATGTACTTGATACAATTTGTCTCTTGATTCAATGATAGATTTTAATGCTGAGGAAAGTTTTTTGATTTTAGCTCATAGTATTATTGTAATACACCAGTTTACGGTTACAACAGTGCGCATGCGCAGACATGGGCGCCATTTTAACTTACAAGTAAACAAACCATGACTGACCTCTAGAGGTCAGTGGTTTAAGTGTAAATTAAGACGGCCCAATTATTCGCCGATGCAAATATGATGTGAGCGCACAGCGCAGGCAGTGACACAACAATACATGCGCATCTGAAAATGATGACATCACTGCCTGCGCTGTGCGCTCACATCATATTGCATGGGCGCTATCTTAATTTACACGTAAACCACTGACCTCTATAGGTCAATGGTTTGTTTACCACGTAAATTAAAATGGCGCCCATAACCGTAAACTGGTGTATTAAAGATTCATATTTTCTGTTAAAGTACTTGATGATCCTTATTTTTTGTTCATGAGTTTGAAAATGAATAATTGTTTTGTTGTAATATTGATATTCAGCCTTTTGATACTGAGGAAAGATAAGTACAAAACTTATTCCAGAGTATAAAACATGTACAGTATTGGCCACCTTTGGGATTTATTGTTGTTTCCTTATTAGAAGTGGATAGTCTGTAAGCAGATAATAATCATCAAAACTGACTGGCTAAGTGCAGTCTAGAGATAACCGAGAAGCTATAGGTATAACCGCGACCTGAAAAATAAACAGTCAATATTTGTTTTATACATGTATATCTCATTCGCAGTGTCGATTCTCAAAAAGAGATATTTAAACAAAACATGCCTGTCAAAATGTATGTGCATGTATTTGTAGAGTTGAGGAATATTTGAATTTTGTAAATTGATTCTATGAACTACAAAGTGTAAGTTTATTTCTTCAAAAAAATGAAATGAATAAATATTACATCATTTTTATTTCGATTATAAGTACATGTTTATTATTTAATCTCATTTCAGCTGTACAAAAAAATCTACAAATTTACAAAAAAGATATCTTTATCTAGTTCATACTGCACACATCATGTCAACTTGGATAATGAATAACAAATAACAGAAACATCTAAGTGGACTTAAAGGAGATCCAGTATATCCTCATCAGTAGACCAGTTTCCATATAGAACCCTGTTAAAACGTTCATCAACACCAAAGTCTCTCAATATGTTAAATACTGTCCCATTTGCTATGTATTACAACAAAATAAATGAGCAATTTCTTGAAAGAAAATATACAATACATACACCCTAGATATAATCATTGCATGTATATTTTCACACAACCCCTGTATGAAACGGATTGATTCCTTCTATCAACATGTCAGGAAATTAACATTTAGAATGCAAAAGGGAAATCATTGCATTAATAATTTGTGTTTGATCGATTACAACTTAAATAATTAGGTTCAAACTTTCACTGAACCGTTTTGTTCCACCTCCTTTTTTCTCTCTTCCTGTTCAACAAGCTATTCATGGTGGATTTTTTACTTTAAATGCATGTAATCTGCATTTCGACCAAATGTCAACAGGTGTATTTGCTACACTCCGCCAAGGTGAGGTAAATGGGTACCTGGCAGGAATTAATAACGCTCTAGCGCTATAATGGCAGCCTTGCTAAAGCCAGGGTAATATTAATGGAACGCTAGGATTTGCAATGTACCATACATGAACCGTATCCAAGACTCCAATATTGTTATTGTCACTGGTGGCAAAATAAAATGGAACAGATGCCCATGGGGAAAATAATGACTTACTGTATACAAAGTAATCGAGTACTTAAATTGCATGTCCTTACAGTTGCTAAATTCAACTTTCTTAAATGACACACTAGCTGGTAGTAAATTTATACAGAAGATAAGTAGAGGCACAAGTAACCCCCACCCCCCCCCCCACAAAAAAAATAAAATAGATATCATAACTTAAATATCTTTTACTATTGCACTAAATATCTTCTGATCCTTGTTAAAGGGCAATCTCACACTTGTAATACGTTCATTTGTGTGAAAGCAGATAAATAAGATTTACAGAATGACGAGAGTTTGAGATAAATCAGACCACCAATAATGAGAAAGTTATGAATGTTTGAAATATGAGATCACCAAGTCTATGCCAATCTCAAATTGGCAGCTTGGTCAGTGGATTAATTCCTATTTTTCTCCCAATTGCCTTCTCCCCTGGGGCACTACGCAAAATATATTACAGATAGCATCCTTTAAATAGAATGGACCCTTCTGAGTCGTACATTTTTTTGAAAATTAAAATTATAGTCATTTTGTGTGTTGGAAAAATGGGAAGGTTTCCACCACTACATCACAGGGACTTTACTGATTTAGTCAAAGTGATTGCGACTGCACAAAAATTCATAACTTTCTCATTTTTTGCCCAATTTCATTCAAACTTTGACCAGTCTACTTCTCTGATATTCCCTGCTTTTCCTCTAGAGTAGTTTGCTATCAAAGTTGGATTTCCATTTAGGTTTAAAATGATGGATATGTCTTCTCATCACATCAAAATCAATCCTTTAAATATTTGGGCTCATTCTTGCACAAGGCAATACCTGCTTATGAATTGCAAGCATGGGTATTTTGATAATGATGTAGAGCTAGAAGAGCGCTTACTCTTTTAAAATTGCTGAGTTAATGCCCTTCTGGCTCCTGGATATGCTGCCATCCAGAGCCTTAAAGGGATAGTTGAGTTCTGTTTTCAGACCGCAAATGCCTTCAAAGTGCATGGGTATTGCTCTTATTCTTATCTATGACATTTTTAGAACCTAAAATTGCTATGAAGGTGATTTTAGACCCCAAAATGTGTGAAATTTAGCCAATACGATCATACCAATTCAGCTCCACTTTCAAAAAAACATGGTGACCATTAATTAATTGTTTAATTAAAAATAACAATACATGAGCCGGCTAATTGTGGGTAATATAAGCAACACGAAAATGCCAACAAAAAATCAAACATCGGCATTGGCTGAAATACGACGTAAAAGGCGTTATTTCGTTTTTTCAACAGTTTTTTTCTAATTTTTCAAAATATCTAATATTTGTGGTGGTACACAAGTATTAGAAATCGTTATATTTCAGCCGTCTCTGAACCGATTTTGATCAAACAAAGATGATTTTGTCATTTAAATATTATGTTCTTTCAAATTTGACACTCAGATTTTCATTATCTCACAAAAAAATTATTTTGTGTAGCGCCCTCTGCAACAAAACTCAACTTTCCCTTTAACTCTAAGGCACTAATGATTGATTATTTCAAATCGATTACAACTTGATCTGCGAGTTAGTGATTGACTGGACGATTCGCCATTAATCTGGATCGAATGAATCGCAACGCTTTACAAGACGAGGGCCCAGATCTAATCATAGTATACACAATATTTTAATATAATTAAGCACATTATATCATACAGGGAAAAAATAAATTCTCTTCATTACCACAACTCAAAATCTTCCTGTAAATACATATCTATGTACATGTACATCATAATTCATCCACATTCTCTGTGAATATACATATTTTCTTACCTCGTGTATACTCTTTCAAAAAAAGAAAGAGGAAATGTATGTCCCCTTTTGCTTTTCTCTGTCAATAAACACTTCATCTGACATCAACTCTTTCTCTATGTATACCTCTCATCAACCTTTAATATATGTTTTTCTTCCCCGTTATTCTCTATATAGCTTCTGATTACAATAAATATCAAAATCCTATTTACATGTATTTCACACTTTTCCTCGGTGTAACTCCAAGAGGATTCCTCCCTGCAAAAAAAGATCCATCCTTGAAACAAACAACCCACCATCACTTGTCAGAAATCTTAGGGTGCATCCAAGCGATTTTTCTAAAGCTAGAATCACAAACATGAATCACAAATCAAAACGCTGTTAAAAAACATGGTTACTGCGGGAGAGCGTTCAAACGATTTTTCATCAACTCTGATTCTCGCTTATTTCAAGCCCAGCCACTGCCTATCACACTGTGCAGTTTGACCCGGGAAGTATAGGTCAACTTCGCCACATGCTTTCTGTCTGTGTTTACGGTCGACTGTCGGCCAAACCGGAAGCAGGCCACGATAGTAACGTTATAGAATCATGAGTGAGATCTCCATTTGTTCAAGCGATTTTTAGCGACCGTGATTCTGCAGAATCACGATACAAAACGCATCTTATTCAGCATTTCATGTTTGCGTTTTTAAACACGTTTATTTTTACGACCGATGAAAATCGCTTGAAATGGCTCGAATGCAACCGTGTATTTTAAACTAAACGTCTCTGAAAAACGTGTTTCTAGGGTGAAAAAGTGTCGCTTGGACGCACCCTAAGCCATACCTTGTTCTCATCCTTGACCTTTAATGACAGCACTGACAACAATAACAAAAAAACAACTGCCGATTGAAAGTATTCCCCATGCCTTCGAGAAATCTTTGTCAGTGAGTCATTAACAGATTAACTTTGGGACACAATGCACAGGGGCCCTGCTAATCCCCAAGTCACTGCTTAATTTCATGGTTTACATTGGTTCGAATTGGTTTTAACCGAACTACCATCCTTTCAAAAATACATTACATATACTCGGAAGAAAATTCCATTTGCTTCCTGTGTAAAATGTATGAAGATTCTGCTGTGAGAGTCACCTTGAGGAGACTGGGGGGTGTTTCACAAAACTGGTCATCAGTGACGAATGACAGTTTTTGTTATAAGCTACTGATATCCTTGCTTCTGATTGGTTATCAGCAGATTTGTCACTGATTTTTGTCATTTTTCATTGAAAAAAGGATTGTGAAACACCCCCAGGCATTCATGAACTTGCTCAAGATAGCACCAAAGATTTTCAAAACAATGCTTTCTCATTTAAAGTAAGAATTGCTGCTACAGCGTTGCGTGGAAAGAGTTGAGATGCTAATGTAAGCCAGTCCTTCATGTACAGGCCTATCTAGGTACCCAATGGCCCGAATTCACAAAGGAGGTTTGTCAACAAATCTGGGTTTATGTGCGTCAAAGATATGACGCACGAAAAAATAGGTTTGTCGACAAACCTCCTTTGTGAATTTGGGCCTTCATCTCTGGGGGGTGTTTCACAAAGATCCTAAGTTGAGCGTATCTCTAAGTTGGACTTAACAATGATGGAAAGCTGTTAGCATCTTTGAAATTATTTTGTAAAAGTTATTTTAAAAGGCATAAAATGTTGGTTCAAATCATTCATATTTTCTATTATCATAGGATATTTCATGTTCTTGATGTAGAATTAATGAAAAGTCTAAAATACTTGAATCTTTGCTTTTGAATATATTTTATTTTAAGGCTACAAATGGCTCTCCATAAATTGTATTTAAAGTCCAACTTAGAGTTAAGTTTGACTTAGAATCTTTGTGAAACACCCCCCTGGAATGGACTATAAGTAAATATCAATGACCTATGTGGATGATTCACGGCTCAATCCTTGCCCGGAATTCTTAAACATTTGCCAAACTTTCTTCCCAAATCTTCCAAGCTGTTCCTAGTGTTTGAAGACTGTATATTCCAAAAGTAAAGTACAGTTGAACCTTGTTATAAAGACTACTTTTAAAACACTTCTCTTCATAACAAATTAGGACATTTTGCTACTCCCTAATAGAACAAGGTTTCAATATAACAAGGTACTTTCCTTGGGCTTGAAAAGATAGTTTAATATAATAAGCGATTTCGTAATTAGACCATGGGCTGCCGGCGAGTCACGTGACTTGGCTGGGTCACGAGGTCATTTCCCCTAAAAAATCTCGCTTTCGAACCCGCTGTGTGTGTGTGTACATGCACGCTTCGTATACGGGTACAACTTACGTGTTTGTTTACATCTAATTTTCAGCGTACAAACTCTCGGAAATTCAATCATACGATTGCCCATTCTTGTCTAATTTAACTGCTGTTTTATTCGTATTGACAATGGAAGACGATACTGTGGTGTCTATAGATGACATAAAGTTGTGGACAGTTCCTGCCCTCAAAGATTATCTTCGCAAAAGGAACTTGAAAGTCAGCGGGCGAAAGGAGGAGTTGGTAGCGCTTGTATTTGCTGCGAAGATGATGCCGGAGCTCGCGGCGCCAGCCACCTCAGCCGGTGTGGCAGAGCAGCAGAAGAAGGAACATTACGGAGACTTGTTGAAGACCCCAACAGGTAGCTTGCCGGACCCTGATGGACTTGTACAAGGATGGGAGTCTGAGCAATCAATTAATCATCTCAAATGAAGCATCTAATCACATGATGTTGCAAAATTTATTACAATTTCAGGTTTGATTGAACCAAAAATAATTCCCAGGAAAGCAAAATCAAGACACCCCCCATCCCCGGCCCCCTCCACCCAAAATAGATCTACCTTAGATTTTCAAACATGAACATTCATGCGTGGGACCGACATATGAAATCGGATTGAATGTCAGATTTCAAGTCGGTAATCAAATTGCATTAGTGTAATATGTTCCAAATAATCATAACAGTACTTGATAATAACTATTTATTCATGTCTTCCTATCATCCGGGGTGAATTTATTGCATTTTTCTTCTGAAACATCGCCAAGAAATTTAATTTCGGACGACACTGATGACTGGTGAAGCTGGTCGGTCGTCGACGGGATGAGATCACGAAACTCGCTGTCAAAAGCCTCAAAAATCCATCAAATATACCTTTTTTCAACGATCTATTACTAAAATCTAAGAAAAAAATAATAAAGGTTAACCTTTCAACTATTTGTTCCTGAGATGATCGCGGTGATTCAACAAAGAATGTAAGAAATTACACGCTCATAATAACCGCAGCACAAATAAATTGAGTTAAACACACGATCTTCAGAACAAGGGCAAAACACGGCAATTTTACTTCTTTTGACCTTTGACCCGACGAAGCTGGCGCATGCGCAAAGGGAATTACGAAATGGCTTATACAATGAGGTTCGACTGTGTATGAGAACGTTCTCTAGGCGCGTCTTCATCATCTCGAGATTGCCAAATAGCCCGCTATTTCTGATTTGGGAAATAATCCCGAAATAATACAGAAGTTACAAATCGCGTCTTCATCAGCTCGAAACTTGAAACTTGACCTTGAGAAATTAGCTTGAGATATGTTGCTCAGCGTTCGCGCATAGTGCGAGTCTTCGGTCTGGTGAAGACGCACCAGACAAATAGCTGGATATTTTGCCAAATAGTGGGATATTTTGCAAACTATCCCAAGATATCTTGGGATGACAATCCCGACCAAATATCCTGTTAATTGGAACTTCGGGCTGATGAAGACGCAAATTAGCTGGATAGTTTGCGATCGGGATTGTTCAAATAGCGGGATATTTGGCAATCTCGAGCTAGTGATGACAGGCATTCTGAGACCAAAGTCGCATTCGGACCATTGGAACAACGCATAGCCTAGTGGACCCTACTCCATGCACCAGTCTCCAACACATCTCTCTCCTTCAACATGTACCGGTAACTGCAAGCATTGTTTGATATCAGAGCGCAGGCAGAGAAGCCTTTACGACACTGTTTTCATCTTGTCCTTAGGTGGAGGTTACAAGTGCAGTTGCTTGGCATCGTTTGGTGAAGACTCGACTGGACAGTAAGGACATTTTATCCTGGAAAGGGAAGAGGAGAAAAAAAGAGAAAAGAGAGGAAATGGTTAAACATGAACCCAAGTTCCCCATCTTTATATGCATGTTCATGTACTTATGGTATTTGGCTCTTTTATAATTTGTAGAAAACTGATATTAAGGTCATTAAGGCTTTTAAAAGACATACCCTTAACTTTTTCAATAAAATACTGGTTATGTTACTGTTGTGGCAACATGTATATTGGGAAAGAAATTGTCTAGAAGCTATAAGAAAGGGTGGTTTTGTTCTCCAGAATAAATTTGTATTGTGAAATTTGGATAATAAATATAAGAACTATACTACATCAAATCTTGCTGAAAATCATCACTTATAAGCAGTGCACACAGAAATGGGTATATGGGACTTCATACATGTGGCAGCATAATTTGGCCCCAAGTTAAAGCTATTTCTAATCACATTTAGAATATGGGGGTATACAAAATGTGACATTGTTACTATGACATTCTTTTAGCTGGCTAATTTAAAAAAAAGAGAAGAAAAAAAATCAATTAATTGTATCCTTTACCAAATTTGAACCTTCTCTTCAAAAGTATAGACCAGTTTTGGAAACGCCCCCCTCTCAAAAAATGAAGTGGAAGCTCTTATTACCAATCATGTGCAGGCACAGCGGAGCACCCCAATTACCGTGCGATCGACTCTCGTCCAGTAAACATCATTTGCATAAAATCAACAATTGTGTACCGATCGATGCGAAAAAAAGTAAACAAATTTCGAAGACAAATTCTTCATTAATGTGATGAATATCACCAATCAAAGCTACTAAATCGAGTATTTAATAAATTTGCAAGACACTCATGTGTATAAAAAGAGTTATTGATGCACAGAAAATGTGAAATTTAAGGGATAGTTTTGACGAACAAAAACGAAAAAAATGAGATACAAAATCACCGTAAAATTCACCATTTCTTTTAGAGCGAGAAAGAATTGCCTCGTATGAACAGAAAGAAAATTTAATAATCTCAATCCTTGTGAAATATCTCTTTTCATAGTTGCTTGATAGGGTCGTATCAGAGAAAAACATACCCCAATGTCCGAATCTCATCGAACAAAAATAATCCTTCGTTGTCGCAAAATTGTTTGACCAGTCCCATACATTCAAATGTGTGTCATGTCTGAACCTCGCGTGTGCGTTGGCTATACATGTCTTGCCAGCCGACTGCACACGACGTGCACGCTAATGGCTCAGCTGTTTCGATCTGGCCTGCACCGGGCCTAAGACGCATGCGCAGTACATCGCTGAGATCGATGACGTCATGTTCAATGAGTTCGCTGACTACAACTTTTAAAAATGAAGCCCCATGAAAAAGAACGTTATAACCAAAAAAAATACAGCGGAGAAGCGAATATTTCGCCCATGTATGGATTTAACCCTAATGAATATTCATACCAAGTCTCTACTTCGTGCATTGCTTGATAGGGTCATCACATTATAAAGTAGACGTCGTGTTTTTCGAGGGGCGAAGCTCAAAACACATTAATATCTCAAGTTTTATTCCATGGAATTTCGTATTTATTTCACTGACATAAAATTCATAATAATTTTAGTTAGTATGGAAAGTTTCATAGCGATATTGGCAGTAATAAAGGCGCAACGCGAATTTTAAGATTTGACATTCTAGCACACACATGTTCGGATTCACGCAGATGTCCGTTGGTTATTCAAATAGAACGGGCCGCTAATGATATGCAAATTGGGGTGCTCTGCTGTGCCTGTGTGAGAGAATATGTTTTGACTAATACGTGATGATACAAATTTTGCCAGGAAACCGCCAACTAATTGATATATTTGGTAAATTATTATCTATCTGGCCTGGATAGATATCCTGTAGTCCCATATACATCTTTCTGTGTACAGTGCTTGTAACTTTACCAAGACTGGGCCAAATTTCTGATCATTTTGATGATTCCAGAACCTTGCAGTACACACCTATAGTTATATGCTAGATAATCAACCTTTTCTGATCAATTTTTCACAATGTTTCTTTCACAATGCAATCGCATGACCAGAACTGGTCTATACCTTTAAACTATGACTTACTTGCTTCCATTGATGAGTTTATTGAGGGAATCTCTTGAGATGGCGTGCCCGCATGCCAGACGCATCGGAGGGTTGTTTTCTGATGCCTGCTGTCTCAGGATAGGGCATGCAAAGATAGAGTGGTAGCGCTGACTCGGCTCCAGCTCAACTTCAATCTGGAGAAGAAAAACAAAATCGCTAGGGATAAACAAAAACATGATATTGAGGAGGCGAGTTGGCTCAGTCGGTAAAGCCTGTCGAACCAAAGACCAAAGACCCCTACCAGATGACGGAAGCCTGCATTGTGTGTTAACGCGCCCCTTTCCTTGATCATAGATGCAGGCTATGTCAAGTGGAAAACACTCCGTCACTCGGATAGGACGTTAAATGGAGGCCCTGTGTACAGGAGAGTCACCACCCTTGCACATTAAGAACCCATTGCACTATTGGTATAAGAGTAGGGGGGAACCCTGGTGTAATGGTCCACCTGCACACCCCAATCAGGCCGAGTATACAGCATCTGCAAGAATCTTCAGTATTGAAGGAGGCAGATTATCTTGAAGAAGAAGAAGAGCTGGGCCCTGTCTTACAAAGAGTTGAGATCAATCAATCAATCGCAACTACATGTATGTACAGAAGAGATAGGAAACTGCAAACTTGCGATTGATTGGAGGACTTGTGATTGATTTGGATCAATCGTAACTCTTTGTAAGACGGCGCCCAGATGTGAATAACTTTCACGGTGACATGAAAAATAAATGCAATGTCTCAGAGATATTATCCTTAAACTCTAAAAATCAAAATTGATGACATCACTTTAAAAGGTATTACTTATTATCTATATAAGGCTTCCAAGTGGTACAATTAATCATACATACATACATACATATTGATATTTATTTGGCGCCTTTACATAAACATGCTCAAAGCGCTTTACATAATTAGTAAATAAAACAGAATAATCAGTGTATTTAATATCTTTAGCGCAGTACCCGGATGACAGATCAATATTGTTTTCGTATTGCTCTGTCATCCGGGAACTTCAACTATCGATACAATATTGCTTGATTATCGAGTCAAATTTTGTTATTTCGCTAGTCAGCCTGACATAGATAATAATACTAATTGTCTTTGATGTACTTTCCTAAAAAAAGAGTGAGAGAGATACTTACAGGCAGTTCATCTTTGGCCGTCCACATGACATGACACTGTCTTTGTTGCATCACCTGCTTGATCTTCTGAAGAGCTGGCAGTGCGATGGCACCTGCTGATACTCTGCAGTAACCATGGAAACAAACAACAATCACTTGATGAGCATGCTGGTTAATTAGGCTTACATTCACACCCGTCCATAAGGACTATGTATACAAGATACGTTTTTGGCATATGTATCAAAAAACATATTAAAAACTTCTTCTTCTTCTGTTGAAGTACAGGCCACCATGTTGTTGGCGTATCTTCGTACTTTGAGGTTGTGCAGATATACATGTATATGTACAGTGCTGTGGAATATCTAATCTATGTGCGGTTAAAAAGAACAGGTGCGATCCTAGCATCTCAAGACAATTGAAACAGAAAGTATTGTACAGCTGTAATAAAACTTTTAAAGTAGCATTACTCAAGGAAAAGTTGCACATCTCGCCCACAAGTTTGTTAACTCAAGTATGTGATCAAGACTTTTATGATTTTAGAACACATACATGTATGAGCATAGGTATCAGATCAAAATGATCATTTGGGGAGACAAAGAACATAGTAGATAGTAGTAAAATGATGTGTTAACAATCGTACTGTCCTCAAATTAATTTTCTTTATTTCACTTTCCATTCATACATCCTATTTCCTGTACTTATGTTTTAGATTTGTCACTCAATATATCATGACACAAGGTAGGACTGAACAACTGCAACTGAAAAGAAAATAGATTTTAGTTTACAATACCGATGTCTAACAGTCTAACGTCAGTTTGTTCACCTACCCTTCATCTTTGGTACAGGTCAAAACAAATTTAAATTGTTAACCATCATTCAGTCAAAAAACAGTTTGTCAATCAATGTACATGGGTCAAGATTATATTTTCCTTTTTGCTTAAAGGGAAATCCAACACAAATAGACAACTACTCTAAAAAAAAAAGCAGACAAATTAAAGAAGCGAACTGATGAAAGTCTCAACTAAATCTGACTAAATATAAGACACTTATGATTTTTTTAAAGTGATCACTACATGTATGAGCACTTTAAATTGGCTGAAGCAGTAATGTCAATGTGATGTAGTGCTGGACTACTTTCCCATCTGTTCCAACATGTAAAATGACTAAAATTGAAATTTTTCAAAATTCATGACTCAGGAGGGTCTTTTCTTTTTAGAGGACCTACAGCAATAAGCTATCTATAATAAATTTTGAGCAGTGCCCCAAGGGAGAAGGAACTTACGAGAAAAACAGAAATTAGGGATATTTTTGTACACTGCAAATGGGAGAGTTATCCACGTCCTACGTCACACTCCACTAACCAAACTGCCAATTTGAGATTCGCATAGACTTAGGGATCTCATATTTCAATCATTCATAACTTCCTTATTATTGGTCCGATTCAATTTTACAATTTTGCCATTCTGTTTTTGTTTTAATAAGTGTTATTTTTCTGCTTTCATACAAATCAGCTTATTACAAGGGTTGGCTTGCCCTTTAAATAAATTTGCAAACGCATTAAAGGGAAAGTTGAGTTCTGTTGCAGAGGGCGCTACACAAAATATTTTTTTTTGGTGAGATAATGAAAAACTGAGTGTCAAATTTGAAAGAACATAATATTTAAATGACAAAATCATCTTTGTTTGATCGAAATCGGTTCAGAGACGGCTGAAATATCACGATTTCTAATACTTGTGTACCACCACAAATATTAGGTATTTTGAAATATTTGAAAAAACCGCTGAAAAAACGAAATAACGCCTTTACGTCGTAATTCAGCCAATGCCGATGTTGGCTTTTTTGTTGGCATTTTCGTGTTGCTTATATTACACACAACCAGCTGGCCCATGTATTGTTATTTTTAATTAAATAATTAATTAACGGTCACCATGTTTTTTTTTAAGTGGAGCTGAATTGGTATGCTCGTATTGACTAAATTTCACACATTTTGGGGTCTAATTTTCCTTCATAGCAATTTTAGGTTCTAAAAGGGCACTAGGAATGTCATAGATAAGAATGAGAGCAATAACCATGCATTTTGAAGGCATTTGTGGTCTGAAAACAGAACTCAACTACCCCTTTAAGATTGCAGACATACATACCCTACTGTGAGGGGACTTTCGATGGACAAGCCTAGGAGAGCACAAGCATCCTGTGTGAAGACATCACAGATGTCCAACCAGTTGATGGGATCTAGGAGACGTGCATAGGGTGACAATTCCAAGCCTTGCCGAATGTAGAGAAAGCTACCCATCAACACCTGTAGTTCTGTCATTCAAAAGATTCAAGATTCAAGATAATTTATTGTCTGATTTAAAAAATACAGAAATTCGTCCTCCACTGGCGAGTGACATACATATACAAGCAACGTAAACAATATATACACACAGGATACAAAGAAAATACAACAATAATAATAGCAATACAAAACTGACATGTAAATTTTAAAACTGGCATTAAAAAATTGAATCTCGACAATGCACAGAATGCATGAAATAATTGTAGATGAAAAAATGTAGGAGGCTAGATGAATAGGGCTACAAAATTCAATTAGAGTCCCTTTATTTGAGTGTATTAAAACCAAACAAAAAAATAAATATAAACAAAATTGTAGAAAAATTATTTTCTTTGAATAGCACTGTCTCATTAAATATCTCTTTGTGCTTGCAAAAGCTTGAAATGTACCTTGTGAATATAAATACATTAACTCATGTGGTATTTTCAAATACATCTCCCTCCTCCCCCCTCCCCCCAACAAAGAAAAAATCCCCTCCATCCTGAATTTACAAGCAATCTCTTGAGTGCAATTCATGAAAAACTGGATAAAATCAATTTTTTAGGAATTTGTTGAATTGAATGAATCAATATGGGCATAAGAAGGACATCTTGTATGCTATGGCTATTACACTGAGAAATTAGTCAAACTGGGGCTGTTTCACAAGACTAAGATCGACTTTAAGTTGGACTTAACTATGGCTGGCTGTTCATGCCACTGTTTGCTCTCACCATTTTACTGACATTGGTCTCTCAAGGGACGTACACATCATGGTTACAAATCTACAGAATTTACATTTGTTGATAATTCATTATTGAATGAAAAAATATTATATAAAGATCATAAGTGAGAAACCCAATGGTGAGAGCAACCAGTGGCACGAATGGCCTGCTATATTTAAGTCCAATTTAAAGTTGATCTTAGTCTTTGTGAAACACCCCTCTGTAAATTTGTTTCTGTCTTCTCACCTTTTTCGTGGGCTCCTGCAAACTGGGAGAAGTTGCGTGCATAGAAGAGGGCTTCGTACTGCTTCTCCGGACCCAGCCGAACAAGTTCTATGAAGCGTAACCGGTGTAACTTGAACTCCAGCGAGCTATTCTGTGCTCGGAGTTGGTCTCTGTGATTCAATGCCCATCTTCAAAAAGATAGTCAAAGTAGGTTGGTTAGATGAAAGCTTAAAAATTGAACCTTTAATCAAAGTTTTTATGCCCCGGTCACACAAAAACTTTTTCATTTCGATGCAAGATTCGTTTCTCGATTTTGAAATGCATGCATTTCTACCCAACAATGCATTCTTGGTTTTAAAGGTAATACAAAGTTTTGGGAAATTTTGAAAATCGGGTGGATAGTGATTCTTTACACTTTTGATATACTTGGATGCCCCTGTGGATGTATGATAAGCACTAGAAAATTTAGCCCTTAGAATACTTCTGCTTTCGAGAAAAATTGAATATAAAAATTTACCGGTGCTCCCGGTAAATTTTGATAAATTTCAAATAGCGCCTACGGCCGTACAATGGTAGCTGCGACCATGAAACTCTCAGAATATGTAGTTGTGATATATAATTTTCAAACGGGAATAGCTAATTTGTCAATTTTAGTCAAGAAACATTGTTTGATAGCTTAATTAATATCTTGACCTTGGGAGGGAGCTATACAACATAACAAGTTTATTGTTTAGAATTTCATAACTTTAGACTCGATTTCAACCACGACAACGATCACTGAATATTGTAGGATCGCATATGCTTCCAATATGTTCATTTGAACCAAATTCATGACCCCACACCAAAACTTTGTGTTACCTTCAAGTAATGTGTTTTAATTTCAATGTAACTTCGATACCGTCTCAATGCCACTTCAAAGTGGAAATGCAGCAGGAAATTTGAAATTTTGAACATGTCCAAAACTTCTTGGGCCTTTGCATTGTCTATCTATTTCCCCTAAAGTGCCTTGGAATCGCAGCGTAGCTATATTGATGTCACCTCGGTCCAATTCAAATCGTGCATTTCCAGATCATATGGTAAATTTGATATTTCTTTCCAGAATTAAGAACATCTTGTTTTGAACAACCATTGCAAATTTCTTATTCAAATTTGAAGATATTGTTTCATGATTTATTTAGTGTATATGCTGATTTATATGAAATAAATTTCTAGAAATTGTCCAGACTTGCCCTTTAAGGTTATTAAACTTCACAAATGTAACTTCCCCTTCTTTTTTTTCATGAGACCATCAGCTGAGAGCCAGTAGGGCGTTATAAACACAAACAAGTTTACAAACGCCCTTCTGGCTACGAAAAGATGAGATGCAAGTGAAAAAGATTTCTTACTGTAATGCTGGTTCAAGATTTCTCTCCTTTAGTGCAGCAAGAATTCTGTTGATTTCTACAAACGGCTCCTTGGCAGACTCTGGAACATCCAGATTAGCTTCCTATGCACACAAAAACATCAATGATCAAATATCGTCATGTCTGTCCAATAATCATCGACACACACAAAAATAATAACATTCACTCCTTGTCCTCTTTTAGCTTAATATCGGTTCTGTCTTTATGGAATCATTGCTTTACACCTCAGAATAGACACTGTAATAGACGAAACAGTATCAAAATAAAAAAATACACATGTAGCTACAACCTTGTAGTATCAATACCACGATTATTGTAAAGTGACCGATTCTGAATTTATTAGTGAGTAATTCCAAGAGTTCCTAAATATTAAGTTCTTAATCACATTTTTTGCACCTTGCAAATAAATGTGCTTATCCCCCCCCCCCCACACACACACTAGAACAATAATACAAACCTGCTGTCACTATAAAATTAATAAGAAGCAATCACTATTAAACATTTTTTGGGTATCATGTTACATACATCTCTACCAATATAGTCAGTAAAAAAAACTACAGCTATACATGTGAAGCAAAAGAGATGTACATGTAACTATTAAATGCACCAATCTTATTTCAAGTCAATTCAATTCAAAATGGTTTATTTCAAATAAAACTTTCATCTAGGACAGTGTCATAAGTTGAGTAACGTGCACCGATAATCACTCTCAAAACTCTCTTTTGGACTCTTTCTAACCTGGTGATTTGGTTTTTGGTGAGGCCTCCATTCCATACAGGGGTTGCATGTTCAATGACAGGCCTTACATAGCACCTATATATGGTCAAGTCATCATAGGGTAGACTATGACGTAAATTATTATTGCTACAGTATACATTCTGTTCATGAACACATTTAAATCCATAACTGAAGTTACAGCAAGTGTCTTGGTGTGCATATATATCCATTCCTTGAATGCTGTGAGCGCCGAAATCGGCTGCCTACATGTACATGCATGGTGGATATGTGCACTATATACATAACGACTAAATACCCAATATTATTATTATCATTATTGTTATATACTCACCTGAGATAGATTTTCAGCAATGTCCAGCATACCCTGCCTCAAGAAGTGTTCAAAGACGACTGTATTAAGGAGCTTCATGCGGTCTTCATTGCCATACGTTGGGTCTTGGTTCAGGTCTATCAGCTCACTCACAAAATTCTGTAAGACAATGTGGCATGGAGCAAACTTAAAATGCCTGTTTACATTTCATTTCATTTCATTTATTTTCATATTTCTCATGTTACATATACATTTCAAAATAAAGTACAAGTTGTTTTTTTGGTTATACAATAACAATCAATAATACATAATAAATAACATAAAGATAAGTGGTCAATATAGAGTACTGCTTTAACTGAGAGAAATATGATGGGACCTACATGAAAGCAAGCTTGTAAAGCTGTAGGCCCCAGTGAAATATTTTATGGTAATGAATGGAGGACGGATTTAATAGCGACCAGTCCAAATGAATCAAAAAATAAAAAGGGAAATAATAAAGAAACATGCGGTGGTGCTGTTTATATTGTCCCTCCCTTTCTTACAATGTACATGTAGACTAAAGTACACGTACTTAAATTATTGTACAATGGGAGCTCAGCTGGTAAACGAACATTACAGATAATAATTAAATGATTACATTAGTATATTACATACATCAGGGCTTAAATTAATCCAAGGCCATCCAAGGCCAGGCCTTGGATGCCCCTTTGATTGGCCTCAATGCCCCTCTCATTGGCCTTGGAGATTTTTTGTGCCCTTTCAAATTCTTCCTATTGGTGCTGTATTATAGGAATGTGCCCTACAGAAAAGTGGCCTTGCCCTAAAAATGTTGAAATTTAAGGCCTGCATACATACATGTACATAGAATAACAAAGCGAGCAAGCGCACTGTGGAAATTCATGTACATCTTCAATATTTCAATTATCAGTACAAGTAAAATGTAAAAAGTACCCATATCAGTACATGCACATGCACATGCATGCACCTGAACATGTATACATGTAAAAATGTACTACATGTACACATGTCTGTACAAGCATGGGTGAATAACACGTCTTGTGCCGAGAAGAAGGAATTATAAATTTGATTCTTTCTTTGTCTATAAGAAATATATCACATGTCTACTTTCATTGAAAGGTTTAAATGAGTTTGTTACAATATATCTTTATCCCTTCCTTACAAACCTAAAATATGTGAAGAAGTTTGTATGCACACTTTTTCTTGGCACACAAAGATTATGTACATGTTCATGAAAATTTCAAAAAGCTTGCATAAAATATGAACATAAGAAAAAAAAGAATAACAAATAGATAGAATATGAGTGCGACTGTGTCTATTCAAAGGGTTAAATCTCTCTACTAGGCCTAACAAAAAAAGATGTTGTATTGCCCTTTGCGACCGACCCCACAATTTTGAAATAAACGGTCGGCTTAAAAAAAAAAAATGTTACCGTTTTTTAGAATTTTTTCTATTCAAGACTGAGAAATATCAGCCCGAAGAAGGAGTTTAAAAAAAAAAATTAAAAAAAAAAAAATATTTCGGACCGACCGACCCATGTTTTGGCACCTAAAGGGCAATACAACATTTTTTTTTAAAGGCTCTATGGGGATGTTATGCACAAACCCAGGCGAACAAGGAATCTTCAGAAAAGAAAGCTTCTACTTACTTTGTCTATTGACTTTCCTACTTTGGAGACACTGCTGTGAATATCTTTATGTTCATTACTGAGTCTTGTTGTGATCTCTCTCACTCGCTTTATACTGGACAACAGCAGGTGATTGTGAAATAAATTGAATTGATCATCACAGGGGGCTGGATGGAAGAAAATACAAGAAAATAATAAACAACAAGATATAGTAATAACATAATATAACAATTAATAATTAAATAGAGTCAAACCTGCTTTAGTGACCATCTGAATAGAAAGACCACCATCTATAAAGATGTGTGAAAAGGTGCACGCGAAGGGAGTTCGCTAATTCAGGGAACTCCATGCGTGGCCGAAGTAAAATCCTTTGTACGAATAGGAAGAAGAGTCCAGTAGTTTGCAAGGTTCATCGGGTGCGGGAATAGGTAGTGTAAAAAGGTGTGCGGGCAGGGAGTTCGTTAAATCAAGCGAACTACATACATGCATGCGTCTTTGTATACTATACTAATTGCTATTTAATATCGTCAAGTTAGTATCAAATTGGCAGCGCAAAAAACTTTTTAAACGTTTTTATGAGCGATAAATCCTCGGGAAGACAGACAACCCATAAAAGTGGATAGTAAACTGGGGGTACATGTATATTACTCGAAATCCGTTTTTCGCATCTCCAGCGCGCGGATCGAGAACCCGAAACCCGCAGAGCGCTGAAGAAAAAAAAAAGTCCACGAAAATGCGGCTGATTCTTATTTTTTAGGACGCATTTTGTGCGCGTTTACGAGGACATCCTCGTTTATGCTGACGATCCTAATCCTCAGACCAGCGCCATACAATAGATTTAAGTCTTTAAGAACACATTTAGTTTTTTTTTACATCAGTTTTCACACAGGGGTATAACACAAAAGCTTTGCACATTGAGCGCTGTACAGTGAGTTTACACGCTCTCATTGGCCAATACGCTCGAGTGGCTTTGAGTGTAAGTGAGAGAGGGCCTACTTAAATTAAGCGCAACTTAAGTTCAATACATAATATTAAGTCACACCACAGAGATTTTGACACATTCTACTTTAAACAGGTGACGCACTTCACACATAACTGACGCAAGCACACACGGCATTGCACACACATAGAATAGAAAAATCAACGAACATCTCAGAATAAATTTCCAGTTTGTACCTTAAATATGATAAATGAGAATTGTTGAAACTTACAAAAATAGTTATGTAAGATTTTAAAAAAGTGAAATACTTAAGTGAAAAAATCATAACAAATAGGATCTAGGCCTAGAGTAAAGGAGGGGGTAATCGTCCATCTCCAGTTTTCGGCCGATTGGTTGGATGATTGGTTGGATGCATGGTAAAATCCCTTTAAAATACATCGCATAATAGCATATCACATATCCCACACATACCATACCATGCCAGAGTCACTGAAGAACCACATTTGCAATGGAAAATATTTTCCTAAAATATCACATTTTAGCGATGTAATCGGCGGTCCCGCTACCCGAATCTGAAAAATTGAGTATCTTAGTAAGAGTAAGAAATTGAGTAAGAAATATGGGTACCAGAAAATGAGCTTTATTTCAAGTATTTTTCAGATTTAGAGCCCGATTTTGTGCGAGTCGCAAGCTCAAAAGTATCTCATCGCATGTATTAAATCAATGCAGCCGGACACCGCAACGCACACACGATATCTCTGTCTAATCCAGATTCCAATTTCCGATCAATGCAGTGCTAGTTTTCGACATGGCGAGCACCGGGGAACTCCGGCGTGGGATATCTGCTCCACCCACTAGTGCTATAGATCAGCGCGCAAATGCGCGCTTCCTATTGACTTTGTACATGCGGTCGGAAACTGGCTCGCTATGTCGATAACTGCCTCCGAAACAGTGAAAATTGAAACGAATATTGTCATGGCAATTCATGATTTTTTCCTGGGATTCTTTTTTTGTTTAAATAATAATAATATTTGCTTCATGATTTAAACAAGAAATGATAATAAATAGGAAGTAAAGAGTCCTAAAAATAGGATTTTGTCTTAAGTGGTCGAAAACCCCCTCCTTTACTCTAGAGGGTTTGACTGAATATCAAGCATGCTCGTCGCAAAAATATCTTGTAGAATTGAGTGAATGAAAAACAGCGATAGCCAATAAGAAGGGCCCTTGTCAGCGCCAATTCAGTAAAATGAGGCTGCGATTTGCCGAGATCGGATGAACGATTTGCGCATGCGCTAATTTAATTAAGAAGTTCCAGTTTTACGTGGGGTATTCATGATGCATTTATGGGTGCCAATTAAGGCTTGAGATATCATTATTATATATCAATATTATTATTGGCGTAAATATTCATAATTAAATGATACACATCTAAAACTAGAACAACAACACCAACACCATCACCACCACTGCACTGCATGCACTGCCAGTAATTGCATTGCCACAGTGCAGACTGCTAATTTTATCAAACGCAGTAACGGCGTTTTCTTGATCTTTACATACTTTTCTACTTACACTTTGATAACTCTTCTTGCCTAGATGCAAGGTTTTCTATCATTTCATCAAAGGTCCTTTCAGCATGATTCCAAACGCCGTGGAATTTGCCAAGAACTTTGTCAGCTTCTCTCTCAACATTCATGCAAGCCTCCATTTTGAGAGTTGAGACTGTCTATGGAACGCCTGTTGTTTACATGTATTACGTACACAAAGGAGACTGTATTGTTGTACAGTATACACGGAGGGGGCGCACTATATAGCCGTTGAAGTTTGCCTCCCGACAGATTCTCATCAATACAAGTGCGGCCATAGTATTTAGCTGTACAGGTAATCAATATGATCATTGTCAATAATACTCTTGGAAATATCTTTCATCTATTATTTCATCTATTCGACTCGAAATTACTAATTATAGATCAATTATAAGACACTACAGATCTATGGAACTCTCTCCCAGAATTGATAAAAACACTGTTGCTCCCCGTTAAAGTAACTAGTAAAAAAGATGCTGTTATCATTAAGCTATCTCAAAGTAAAATTTCTGAGTCGACTTTTCTGTCTTTGTCGCATCAGTTTATCATGCATGCATCCCTGTATATATTTCTTTCATTACAATCATCGAAATCATTATCATCATCCTCATCAATATCATTATCATTATCTTTATATTTTACATATGCTTTCAATTATTTAGGCCATTCTGGTTAATAAATATGTTCATCTAGTTTCATAAGATTTGATTTGGCCGCTGTCATATTTTCAAGCAATTTGCTTATTCAATGACAGTCCTTCTTCCGCAAATAAATATAATGAAGTTTGATGAAATTTGACAATTCATTTTTGTTTCTATCATAATTTGTAGGCCTATATATGCATATTTGCTTTTTCATGATTAATTGTCAGAAAGCACTCTTTATACATTTTATGTTTGCTCTGGTACCATAAATCATAGGTCTACAGCTTATACAAAACATGGGGGGGGGGGGGGGGCATCAACCAACGAACCTTGAAAGCAGAAGGGCCTTCGGGTAAAACACAAAATTTACATTTTAATGATTTATTAATCGAGCAGCGTCATCTTCGCCCTGGACTTCGCTCGTCTGGCCTTACTCTATCTCCAGATGCCCATTACTCATCTCAAGGGATATGGAGACCGGGTATTTTTCTCTAAATTGCTCCTCGCCTGTGGAATTCCCTCCCATCATCTATTCGCGAAATTGACAACCTGGACCACTTCAAAGCTTCACTCAAAACTCACATCTTCCTTCAGACATTTAAATGCTTGCTTTACAAGTTGGAGGAGCTCGCGCCTTTGAATGTTTTTTAAACAGATTTGGTGGTGGCCATGGTGGTTATTTTACCTGACTGCTAAGAAGGCATAAATGCTTGTTAGTTATAGCAACCAGACGGCCGACGGCTTTAGGTCCTCTCCGAGGGACCTGGTAATGAGGATTAATGCCTTACCAAAGGGCACTAGCGCATCGACTTGGTTTCGAACCCGGGTCACCGGATTACGAGACCACTGCTCTACCGACTGGACTGAGCTATCGCGCCTCCTCTCTATACCGGTATGGCGCCATACAAATGCTGTGAATCATCATCATCATCATTTATTAAGTACACACCCCCCCCCCCCACACCGATTTGTTTAAAATTATTTTTAATAATTTTTTTAAATATTTTTTTAAAAATTATAAATAACTGAATAGATAATAAATCAATAATAACTTTTAACACTAGGTTATTTTAGCCTCGTTTGAATTCTTTATTAATTTTTTAATTATTATCATTATTCTTTCACTCCAATTTTGGGTTTTCTGAGGACCGGGCTAGCTAGGAACAATGTTTGTTATGTTTATGGAAGTGTGGTCGGGTGGTGGGCATGTGTGTGTCACAGTGTGTGTGTCGTGTGTCGCATGGTGGTGGTGGTGGGGGGGGGGGGGGGGTAGTAGTGTGTTCGGTTGGATGGAGTTATTTGTTTTATGGTACAACTGATTTCATTTTTCTTCATCAATCGTACAATTTATGTATTGAAAATGTATTGAATCATGACAAGATGATAAACAATCGTATTTCTAAGAATGATTTGTATTGGTGACATTTTTACCTCTGACATTAACACCGAGCCGAAAAATGCACTCTTAGGGAAAACGACCTAGCGATGAACGGAGTTTGGTTAATGCTCATCAATGTACTCTGAATATCAATACTATGTTGGGGAGATTGTTTCTATCACATATATTTAGGCAAACAGTTCAAATCTAAATATTGTATAACCGTCAAAGTATTTGGGTTTTAATTCTTTTTCCACTTAATAATCCACTGTAACAAAAAATATGATTCGAATTTTACTCAATGAGCTAACCCCCCCCCCCCAAGAAAACAAAAAGGAAATAAAATACCCCTAAAAAGCTTTCACCGTGGCTGAACTGCAAACCTGCCAAAATGAAACGATTATTTCTCAGCATTGGTAACAAATAGAAACGAGATGAGAAAGAAAATAAACGCCATGACGACCAGAAGTACAATGAATCATGCACGACATACATATCATCAACATTATCTCAGTATTCAATGAGCCATGACATTCAATTCAATTCAAAGTTTATTCAACACTCTTCATAAAAACATTTAAAACATACAAATACAGAATGTAATAATAAAAAAACAAGAAAGTGATAACAAATTACAATGGCAATTTATAAGAGCATTTGGGATAGGCAGAAAGGAGGGATTCCTTATATGAAAGCCTACCCCTAAAAACACACATACAGGAAAAAAAAAAGAAACAAGAACAAAAGAACAGACAAAAAAGGAAAAAAACATACTATCATGTACGATCAGAGTAAAAAAAAGTGTCAAACTTGCCCATGCTATTAATACTGATTATTATACTTATTTAACAGAAATTGTTTATATCTAATTTTAAAAAGATTGAGAGTTTTGCATTTTTTAATTTCCTGAGGTATTACTATTGCATATTAATGGTCCTTTAAAAAATATATAATTAAGTAATATTGACTGCCTTCTGGGCAATACGACATATATCGCCCGAACCGAAGGTGAGGGTGATATATGACAAGTCGTATTGCCCTGAATTAGGCAGTCAATATTACTATTATTAACCACATCAGACATCTAGAGCAAACAAGAAACTCTTACTATCTTATACTCTTAAATTATGTAGGCTATACAGGGTTTCCTAGCATTAGAAGTTGCAAAAACATTGTCAAACCAGCACTGT
Source organism: Strongylocentrotus droebachiensis (assembly GCA_035222895.1). Classification (NCBI taxonomy): domain Eukaryota; kingdom Metazoa; phylum Echinodermata; class Echinoidea; order Camarodonta; family Strongylocentrotidae; genus Strongylocentrotus; species Strongylocentrotus droebachiensis. The sequence continues at coordinate 43,614 of JAVYIG010008951.1, forward strand.
TCATCCAGTGTTTGACAGATTTTCGATACACTGCAAACAGTTTGCCTTGGGTTTGATTGTTACGTCACAATGGAGTTCGCGCAAAGTGCGCATTTTCTTATACACGATGCGCGATGTAGATTACAGTAGCTGATGCGCGATGTAAATTACAACTGGATCTACATTATTGCGCACTAGTTTAACACGCATTTTGCCATTGACTTTTCTGAGCGGGCTAAAATATTTGTCCATTGGATTACTGTATAACCTATATCACCCGCCAAATTACACACAAATCACATTGACTCTTCTGAGCGGGCTAAAATATTTGCGCATTGGTTTACTGTATAACCTATATTGCCCGCCAAATTACACACAAAATCGCATTGACTTTTCTGAGCGGACTAACTTATTGTAATTTTGTTCACTTGTCCATCAAACCTTGAGGTCAATAACATTTAAAAATTTCCCTGCTCAGATGTCTGATACGGTTAATAATATATAATATCTTTCTTACTGATCCTTAATAATATTTTTAAAAGCAAGCAAAGACGAAGCATAATGTATTATGTAACATGCAATACTTTATCTTATAATCATGTCATTGTAAAAATGAGAAACGTTGAGTAAACAATGAAATGTTTTGTTTTAAATGATTTAACCTTTGGCCATTGATGGATTTAAAACATTATTCTTCTGCGTGCCAATTTGTACTACCAGGCACAGAATGCACTAGCATATAATGGCGAAGATACAGGTGGTACGGGGCACCTCCCCCCCCCCCCCATCGAGTGGTGGGAAAGTAAGGGAGAAAGGAGAATATCAAAAAATGAGAAGGTAAGAAGGAGAAGTGGAAAAGGGACGAGACGAAACGGATGAACCACCAACGGGTAATAACAGTTTTTTACGATATCTCAAACATACTTTTCAGTCAAAATTATAGGTAGGGAAATTCAATATTTTTTTCAAACCGGTGATGAAATGTATTAGCACGTTAGGTGCTGGTTTTATAATAATCATAAGATTAATGATAATAACAAATAATGATAATGATGATCATAGTAATAAGTGGTAAATGTAGACTGTAACCATAAACCACGTGATCACCAGTCCGGTGACGTATCCAATAGCGACACCTCTACACGTTTCCTTTAGTTCATTGTTAAGTTTAAAAGATAATTATAATATATACGAGATGCATCTAATAATATATTCCTCTGACATAGCTTTAAGCTTAATTTGCAATAGACTTCGCGATCATGCCGATGACGGTCTCGCCGGTAATGTCAGCTGCCCCGGCTCGGACCGCATCATGAAATTCAACCGGTAGAAGATGTCTAAGGTCGGGCTCGTTGACGTCCAGACACCGTGTCTTTATCGCTTCGGCGACCGCGTCGGGCGTGACACCTGGCATTGCCTTGCTGTAGTCATTCAGATAACGGAGTTGACGACGATCGATGTCATCAAGGGAGTCGCCTTGGGCTTCTGAGACAATTTCGATGTCATGCTGGAGTTGGTCCATGAGGCCGGTGTTTACCTTACCGGGTTCTACCAGACAAACTCTAGAACAAAAGTTATTAGAAAATTCGGACTACAATTGTTATGAAAAAATAGGCGAATTCTTGACAATCACTACTCCATCATAAGTTTATGACATCGTTTCCTCACAACTCACCAATTATTTGAATATTTTATTGATAATACAAAATTACGAATCGATAATACAAATGGTTAAAATTTGTAAAGATTCATGATTTTGTCATAACTTTCACGTATAAGTGTTCTTAACACATTTCATTAACTCAAAAGATTGAGATTGATTTCGAAATATTACATACACAATATTCTTAATCACTAATTTGTTATGCATATCATATCGAAAATTCAGATTGTTCATGATTATTCAGAAAATATTTAAAGGGGCATGTTTTCACAAAAGGCCGGGTAACGCGACCACCCGAACCGACGCGAGGATCCGACGATTCGAAGTAAGCCCTAAAAAAGCCTAGGGCAATTGCCGCCGGTGCATTTATTAGTTAAAGCACCGTTAAGGTTAAATACTTAATTGGAATGTTACTGATTTTTTAAATAAAAATACATTTAATAAAAAAAAATGCATTTCATACCCGTTTTTAAAGGTAACACTTGAAATTAATCCTTTCTGTTATATGAAATGTTATATGAAATGAAATAAATAAAATCAATCAATCAATCAATCAAAGATGGTGTTTAGTCTATTCCTTTACTGTTTGTCGCGGCCTAATAGTAAATGTGTACCGATCGCTAAGACTTTCAAGAAATCTACTTAAAGGAAAATTCATAGAAATCATGTTCAGATTATGTAATCTGTCCCTGTTAAGTATATTTTTCAAACGGTATAATAGGTAATGGACAAGGCTAGTGAAATTGCTGGAAGTTGTTTTTTGAAGATCGGTGCGATCCTGTTCCTAATATAATTACACCTACACAGCTAGGCAGTACATTTAAACCTGCTTTAGTGACCACCTGTCTAAAAACACCACATTTTTTGTTTCCCTTGAAAATTGGTTTCTCATTGAAACATGTACTAAATAAACCTGTCTACAAAGACCACCTGTCTACAAAGACCTTTTTTTTTCTCTCTCGGGTGGTCGCTATAGACAGGTTAAACTGTACATGACACTTTTTTTCATTTTCTTTCCTCACCTGATATTAAATGAACGTAATGCTGCCGCTAGACACTCGAAATATCCCTCAAGTGCAAATTTAGTAGAGCAGTAGATCTCCATATATGGCCAGCCTAAAACAGGTAGAGTAAAATGATTACGAACTGAAACGTAACGGCTGTTGATGTTGTTTTGTTTGTTGATTTGTTTCAATGAATTCGCTTATAATATAAACATACACAAACCTAGATAATGCATTAACATTTGATAATATGCACTTTGCCATCTGAGGTAATGTTCACGTGGCGAGAATACGTTGACTGGTAAACAATATCAACTCGGAAGATTAAAGACAATTAAACAATTAACCCCCCCCCCCATCCCCCGAAAATCACCCCCTTGATAATAATTTTGTTTTGATAAAAGCAGATTTCTTTCGGGGGATGATTATCTTTGGGGGTAATTGTCCTAGGGGGTACTTTTCCGGATTCAGAATTGAATATGGTCATTTACAAGAGATGAAAAGGGGCACTTATGAGAATGAAAAGGAACTATTTTCATAGATGAAAAGGGACATTTATGAGAAGGGAAAGGGGGTCCTTTTTAAACGGGGAAACTGGGGCACATGGGAAAATATAAGGTGCGCTTAATCGAGTTAAAAAGGGGTAGTTATTCAAAGGGGAAGGGGCACTTTTTACAAAGAAAAAGGGGACTTGTCAAAGCAAGAGGGGAACCTCTCAGCTTTGAATAGGGCAATTATCAGAGGTGAAGGGGGCGCTTATCAAAAGTGAAAAGGGGCGCGTCTCGTACCTGAAAAAGGGAACTTACTAGAGATTAAAATAGGCACTTATGAGAATGGAAAATGGACACTTATTGCAGAGGGAAATGGAAACTTGTCAAAGGAAAAGGGGTACGTGTCAAAATAAAAGGGGAAAAGCAATAAATAATCAAGTCTTCATTGTTTGTGACCTCTTTGCAAGCTTTCGTAGCTGTTATGTATGAAAATGAGTTCATACTGGAATCTGGGCTCGCTGGGGTACGAACAAATAAGACGCGTACCGTTTCGGTGTCGCGCCCGCCCCCCCCCCCACTCAGTGTTATTTATGATACGCGTATGCATGTTCCCTCCTTTTGAAAACACCCCCTTAAGTCCGGTGTCAATACGGGTCGGATTTTTGTGTACTACGAGCCGAACTTTGGTGCGTGAAAAGTTCCCCTTTACCGAACATTTTGGGAACACGCATGCGGTCCCTCCGACCCCGGAGTGGGAGGGGGGGGGGGGGGGGGTGTCGCGTAATGGTGTGTGTAATATAAGAATACAATTAAAAAAACAGAAATAATCTGGGGGGGGGGGGGGTGTCGCGCGCCCAGTCAGCTGATAAACTCAGTGACGCACCCTCAACGTTGACAGTAGACCTTGCCATTCCTCTCATTCTGTACTTTTCTCGAGGTTGATTTGGGGAATCGCGTGATGAGTGGGGACACCATGCTGTGTGTGGGATCGATGTGTGTAATAGAAGAAAACAAATTAAAAAGCAGAAAGAATCTGGACTAACCAGAGACATGAACACAACTTAGACAGAAATTTTAGCAACACAACAACATAATGATAAATTCAAAAGTAAGAGAGAGAGAAAAAGAATCATAAAGCAAATGTAGTATACTTTACCCATTCTTCCTGCTATACTCGAAACTGTTATTATTTTTCCAGTTCTCCTCGTTTTCATCTGAGGTAAGACGGCTTGAGTGAGTCGTATTGCCCCGAATACATTCACGTTGAAGACCATCTCCATACGTTCACGTGCAACGCGTTCGGGGAGTTCGGACATAACCATCCCAGCTACGTTAACTGAGAATTAAAAAAAAAAGGATGTGGGATTGAGAAGAGAGGTGGGAGTGTGTGGGGGACTTTTGTCCTCACTCTGTCACTCAATGCTCATTATTAACCAATCCCCAAAGGATCTTTGGGGAATCAGTCGTAGGACAAGAGGTCTTGATTAATCATAGAAACAACTTTCAATATAATATCCACTGGCAGTATCCATCCGTATCGCCCTATTTGAGCTTGCATTGGACAAATGAAAACGTACATCTTACGTCAAAATATTTTTTTCACAATTCCGTAAGGCATTTCACAAATTCTTTGGATTAACATTTGGGGCCTAACTTGAGCTTGCACGTAAATGATTATATAGCGATTTAAATATCTCGATCATATTAAAAACAAGTTTTAATGACATCAAATGAAGCCATAGAGGGCAGAGATGGATAGCAGGAAAAGATGGCATAATAATACACAAGATCAACAAGCTCAAGCTTAATTCAAGCTGAATCGCCTCGATTCTTGTGGAACGTCATAAAATCCTTTTTTTTTTGACAAAAGAGAGCAAATTATGGTACAGCAAAATAATGTCGGGTCACCTCTCTGGACATATTAAAAGCTTAGCGACGTTATAAACCTGAAAACAAATCTGAAATACTTACGGAGTACGTCGATCCTGCCATACTTTTTGAGGATGCCATCCACCACTGCTGCAATTTCCTCATCCTTTGTGACATCCAACTTCTCGATGAAAACAGTTCTGTCAAGAGCGCCCTTAACGGCGGCCTCCAGGTCAGTTTTCTCCGACGTCTCAATGACGGTAGCGATGACGATGTATCGCTGATCGGCGTCGAGAGCGAGACGTTTAGCCGTGGCGAGACCGATACCCGACGAGCAGCCGGTCATCAGCACTATTTGAGGAGTCATGGTCTGTAACTGAATGTTAAAATGAAGGAAAATAATCAGTAGGGCCTAGGTCCCCTGCCCCCCCCCCCCACTCAGTGTTATTTAGGGTACGCATAAGCTCGTTCCCTCTTTTTGAAAGCACCCCCTATCTGAGGACTGCCAACATTTCCGAACCCCCCTTTCGCGGGCTTTTCGCGGGCTTTTCCTGCCTTGGAGACCCCCCTAAATTCGGAAAAATGTTCAATGTACCCCCCTAAATTCGGAAAAATGCTCAATTTACCCCCCTAAATTCGGAATAATTTCTCAGGAATCCAAAGAGTGAGAAAAAAAACCCCCAAAACACCCCCTTTTTAAAGAAATCTCCGGGTGAAAGTCAAATACACCCCCTTTTCTTACAATTCTCGGGCCGGACTTTGTCGCACGAAAAGTACCGGACATTTTGGTAACACGCATGCGGTCATTCCGACCCCGGAGTGGGGGGGGGGGGGGGGGGGGGGGGCCGGGCCTAGGTCTAACCGCTCAATTGTCAACCCTTCACTTATCAGTTTAATGTTCAGTCACTGATGGAAATCACAGTCTAGTAATCTCTAAAGCTGCCATGCATTAGTCCAGGTTTAAAGACCCGCCGTAGAGTACTCATCCAGGGTCAGCCGATACGATAATTGATCGTATGATCCATGGAAATCGCTTAGCACAAAGCCATACTCCTTGATGACTTTGAATCAATAAATGTATCGAATTTGTTGCTAAAACAAACTAATCATACCTGTAAATAGGTCTTAAAGCCCCACTGCATTACTTGTAGCTACTTTCTCCCTCTATATAGAAAACTATGCTTAAAGGGATAGTTGAGTTCTGTTGCAGAGGGCGCTACACAATTTTGTTTTTGGGAGAGGTTATGAAAAACTGAGTGTAAAAATTTGAAAGAACATACAATTTAAATGACAAAATCATCTTTGTTTGATCAAAATCAGTTCAGAGACGGATGAAATATCCATATATAGCGCCTTTTACGTCGTATTTCAGCCAATGCCGATGTTGGCTTTTTTGTTGGCATTTTCGTGTTGGTTATCTTACGCACAACCAGCCGGCCCATGTACTGTTATTTTTAATTAAATAATTAATTAACGGTAACCGTATTTTTTTGAAAGTGGAGCTGGATTGGTATGTTCGTATTGGCTAAATTTCACACATTTTGGGGTCTAAAATTACCTTCATAGCAATTTTAGGTTCTAAAAGGGCACTAGAAATGTCTAGATAAGAATAAGAGCAATAACCATGCACTTTGAAGGAATTGCGGTCTGAAAACAGAACTCAAGTATCCTTTTAAGCGGTGCCTGTTGGTCCCCCATGATCCCCTTTTTCTTATGTTAATTGAGAGCTGAGTTGATGAGATAACCACCTGTCAGTGACCACGCTGGGTGGTCTGATCCCTCCTGGCCAAACTAGTACAGACGGGCTTTAAACGGCGATGGAACATTTCAGAACAATTTTAAATCTGAGATGCATGGCCCTACGTGTTATCAGTGTCTGTGATATGGTGTAATATTGAAGCCCTAAACAAATTGCGCTTCAAAATTATCATGAAGTGCCTCAAAAAAGTAAAAATCTTTGGGTGATCGCTTTTACCATACTCATTTCCCCCCATAGTGTTATGAAAACCGTTAGGAAAACGAAAAATGAAATTTCGATTTCCTATCATAAATATCTTGATAATCGGACAGGCGATCGGCTTGTAAAAGTCATGTGGTTACTGACTGACCTAAAGGTTTATAATTATCATTGCAGCATGTTTTTGAGCTAAATCCATGATTTTGTTTCAGAATCTGAGACAAAGATACCCAATCCCCTAAAGTGAGCATTGCACGCAGATAGTCTGCGGACGCACTGCACGACCGTGCATATATCAAGCGAGTGTGCGCGTCATGCGAAGATGTGTATCACAGGCGCGTAGCCAAGGGGGCGGTGGGGGCGGTCGCCCCCCAAACAAAAAATAACGCCGGCCAAAAAAAGAGAGAGAGAGAGAGAGAAGAGAAAAAAGTAAGAGGACGTATAGGAAGAATAAGGAGCAGACAAAGAAACATGCCAAAGACTGTGTTAAAAAGATTATAAAAGAAACAACAGATATGCATCATATATAATTATCCTTTATTTAAAAATGTAATCGTGACATGAGCTTTGAATTCTATAGCCATCAGCCAAGCCCGGCGCAGTTCGCCTTTCGTCAAGCTCGACATGACATATCATGCGTACCTACAACAAGAAATAATTCATAATAATGTGGCAAATAATAACTCACATATTTCCCGCAAGAAATTATGGAAATCTTATGATGAAATACTGATTGTTTGGTGCCGGGGGGGGGGGGGGGGGTTACTCACATATTAAGACATACGGGGGTGTGCCGCTCTAACGGATCACTTTTCCACAAAACATTCCCTAAACATGGGTCCGTTTTGTCAAAATATTGTGAAAAGTGGGCTTTACTTCAAGAAAAAAATACCCCAAAATGGCCCTTATCTGATATCTGATTAGCCTACCCCCCTCCCCCAGAGTTTGGTGATTGGTTGACTAAAACGTCAAAATATTTATCGCATGCATGATGCTAATTTCTGAAGAAATCCTTTAAAAAAAAATCTTTAAAAAAAATCTTGTATAACAATGAATCAAATATTATTTTTGAAAATTCAGACAAGGATTAAAAGTCGAAAACGGTACAACGAATCGTCTTCTTTCTCTAATAATTTAAACGTCAAAGCTTCCGCGTTTTGTGCGGAAGGGGGGTAACTCCCCCTTCCCTTAGGTAGCGCTTCCTGCGCTTTGTAAGTGATTTGCGTGCTCAATACCGCCCCTAACATAAAATCCTAGCTACGTCCTTGGTGTATCACGCAAGGTTTGTGTGTTTCTTTTTAACAAATGTGTTTTCCTAGTTAAACCTTCAAGTTCAGAGGTTACTTGTATTTACGTCACAGAGTCAATACTACGATTATTTGCAATCCAGTAATGGCTTTGAGGCCTGGATAAACCAATTTCATTCACTGTGTTATAGTTATCGTTATATGTTCACGAGTTTCACAATGTTAAATTCTAAATCTTCACTTCTTTCCGAATTCTAGTAACAAGAACATTTATCCTTTGAGGTGCGCGTTATGAATGTACATGTATATATGGAGGGGAACTCAATTCAGCACTCAGTATGCCATGTCAACATTAATTTTTCACACACAATAATCCGTGGGGACATGTGAAATTGAGAACATCAAGTAGGCCTTATGTGAGTTACAAGAACATGGTAATTAGCCCACAAGCAGAAACCTTGGTTGGGAACTCAAGCAAAACTATGTTATACTATTACTAGGGCTGTCGAGCCTCGAAGTATAATAGGGAGCTATTCTGCGCACCTAAGACACGCTTTACACTTTAACAAGACGATCTTTTGCTTAATATTATAATATTTTCTAATATATACCCCCAAAGATTCAGTGCGAAAGAAATAACACCAAAGTTTAAGAGAAAAACAACAATGTCATGTCTATATAGTCATTTACACGCTCTGTGGCATACATAAAACCGAAATGAGACCATTTTCTCAAAACTGTCTACTTTTTGCATGTACGCATTGCTGTGTTGTTGCGTGTGTGTATATATACTTATATATATATATATACGACCTCTATTTAACCATATACTAATACAAATCTATACTCACTAGTTCTGTATGAAGATATTACGATTGAAGAATAAAGCGACTGATTAGTTGGATCCCCAGACAAGCGTATGAAATATAAAAATGTCGTCCCTCTCGTATAATACTCAACTGCGACATATAAATATGGCTTCAATAACGATGGACTTTGACATTTACCCACTGAATTCTATTAATACGTAGTGTTAGAGGTCAGTCCTTTACTTCACAGTGGAGAGGGTAGACAACGTGACGATCGCAAAGCCCTTATTTAGAGGGGATGTCCACCCTGAATTTTAAGTTGGTTTTAATAATAGCTGAGAAACAAATAGGTGAAAGTTTGAGCAATATCCGTTTAAAAATAGGAATGTTATTCATTTTTGAAGTTGTCATCGGTGAAACACAAATTGGCAAGACGGTGCCTTATCTTGTGAGCCCCTCTCCAGTTTGATCTGTACAGAACATTTGATGAAATTTCATTTTCTTAGTTATTGATGACGAAATAGATTTGTTTCCTGCAGGGGTTGTTCACAAACGTATTTTCAATAATTGTATTTAGTCATCGGTGAAACACAAATTGGTAACGCGGTGCCTTATCTTGTGAGCTCCTCTAGCTCCAGTTTGATCTGTACAGAACATATGATGAACTTTCATTTTCTTAGTTATTGATGACGAAATAGATTTGATTCATGCAGGGGTTGTTCACAAACGTATGTTCAATAATTATATTTATGGTGTATGTATGATTGAACATTTTCTTAAGGGAAATTTATAGGGAAAATAAAGATTATTGAAGTTGTTTAGTTCAGGACAAATGGGAAGGGATTTCTCAAAATATGTCACAGATTTGCCAATTTGTGTTTGATTGATTGCACCTTCATAATTTATTAACTTTCTTATTTTTAATCTGTTTTTGCTCAAACTTCCACAGACCATTTTTTTCCCGCTCAAAACCAACTTAGAATCAGGGTGGACTTCCCCTTTTTATACGGGCTTTTCGATTATCACTTCGAAATAGTGAACTGTGACATGGTGACATAATTAAGACGATCTGCACTTGCGCCACGTTGTCTATCCTGTCCACTACCAGAATCAAGAACGTGCATGGCCACCTCGGTTTTGACGGTCACCTAAATCCAGAACGCACATCTGACCCCGGGGTCTGTTGCCATGGACATGATGGTTTGACCCTCGTAGCTATGGAAGGCTGTTAATGACATTATTCGTATGCTCCAAACGTATGGAACGAGGCACACGTCTGTTAAATAACAGGCAGACGTCTGTTATTTAGCAGACGTGTGCAAGGTGCGATAGCTCACGTATGCTAGTTTATTGGCAAACGTATGCCCGTTTCCATACGTATGCGCAGTATGCTAGTAAATTGGTTTTCAAGGCAACCAATCCCCGGCCCCCCCACTCAGTGTTATTTAGGGTACGCATATGCGTGTTCCAACCGACCCCCCCTTTTCAGCAAAAGTCCGGTGTGTAAAGTCAATACGGCTCGACCTTTTTCTTTTGTATACGAGCCTTTTTCAGCACCCCCCCCCCCTTTTCAGCAAAAGTCCGGTGTGTAAAGTCAATACGGGTCGACCTTTTTCTTTTGTTACGAAAAGGACATTTTGGCAACACGCATGCGGTCATTTCGAAACCTGAGTGGGGGGGGGGGGGGGGGGCCGGGAACCAATCAAGTCCGCTGCTAACAATAAAGCTGCTCAGCTCAGTACACTCTTAATGTCAGCGAGTAAATTGTGCCGAGTAAAACAAATTGAGTAACAAAATGAGCAATTCAGTACTCAAGCTGGAGTAAGACCTTAATTTTAGTGGTACTTGTCACCCGAGTAATTTGTTACCTTCGATAAAGAGTAAATCAATGACTCAACATTGAGTAAGAACTTCGTTTGTGTCAATTTTGAGTAAACTACGGTTGTGTATTAGCTGTCTCGTGCATGCATGTGCGCGTGCAGAGAGATCACTATGAATATGACTGACAAAGAAAGCGGACAAAATACACAGTTCCCCAGGTAGACAAAGGAACATCCCTTCACTGCTATTATGTAAAAATGTGTAGAACAGGTGTCACATGCATATTCACCTTTCTACATAATAGCAGTGAAGGGATGTTCCTTTGTCTACCTGAGGAACTGTATATTTTGTCCGCTTTCTTTGTCTGTTATAGTGGATGCAAAAGAACTGAGATAGATGTGACACATTGGGAAGAAATTCTGAGCTCATGGATCGAGCTTGGAACAGCTCCAACCGACATTAGGTAAGAAATCCTCATGATAATATTAAAAGAGCTACCGTGTGATATTTAGTCAAGTTTCAAGGACACTGTGTTGATCAACATTGTGAAATTATTGTTGTCACTGTCGATGTCATTAATTTGATTGTGAACTTGGGCAATTCTCTAAGGGCGAGCGTGCATGCATTAATTTAGTGACCGGTAATAGCTAGCCTACTTTATTGTATTTGTATTAAACACGTATTGGCCTGGGGTAGGCCTATTGATGCAGATGGTTGTAGGACAATTACCCCTGGGCAATCGGCCAATTACCAGCGGGACAATTACGCCCCCCAGAAAATAACCCCCTGAAGACAACCACCCCAGAGGACAATTACCCCCTAGGACTCGGAGTAGGACAACTTCCCCCCGATTTTATCAAAACCAATTAGTTGTTATCATCCTATCGAAACTTAATGCACATAAATTAACCTCTACCTTGTTAATTCCTATCATGTTAACTACATATCGAAATTTTATCATTTTAGGAAGGAACTGGCTTGGACTTTTTTCTGGCCTCCTTCAGAGGAAGGAGCCAACTGCTTTTGATGGTACTTTGAGGGACACCAATGAAGCCAGGACAGTGTTACGTAGTCATCGAGAGAAGCGCCTATTCATGCTCTTCATTGAAAGCAGCAGTTGACTACTGCTACAAGATGTTTCAAATGCTACAGCTGAATTACCCTGCCCAGGCAGCTGTCATATGGGACTTCTTTGTCGTCTCATTTATGGAATTCGTACCAAGGATTTTATTAGACCATGGACCCTAGTACAGATGGACTAATAATGAAAGTCTTTCTTTGATCACATCATTCCTACCGCCACCTGATAATAATGTTGATGAGGACATTTATTTGACGCGACAATGTTTATTATGTAATCACGCATCATCACAGACAAAAGAACTTTTACATTTCTTCAGATTCTTTTCGCTAGGCCAGGGCCCAGAGTGTAGTTTCAGGATAAGTATCGTGATTTAAGACCAGTTGGAGGAGCAGTGAACCCCAAATTATGATAATTTGTGCGATATTAGATTAATTATTAAAGAAGTGGACACTGCATGGTGGACATACATCTGGACTTGCAAAACTTTGAAAAATACTTACTCTTTACTGTCATATTACCTTCTATTCCTTGGAAATGGATAGGATAAGTTTTAAAATGAAGTTTAAAATCATTGTGTTACAGCCAAGTTTACAGGTTTCTCGTGTAAACTACTTCTAATTTTCTATTGAAGACTTCATATACGTTAATATTCATAATTATGTACGCCACAACTGCACATACATTTTCGTGATTTTAAGCGATTCAGCTTCTTTTGCGCAGGCATTTTTTTTAGAGTTCCAGGCATAGTTCTGTTTTTTTTTTATGGCTGACTGGCGGCGGTCGTGATGAGATCAAAGCCTGGAAGCATGTTTGGAATGTCATTATGATACTTTTGACAGAGTCAGGTGCATGCATGTATTATGGTACCGATCAGTGTCCATTTGTAGTAGGTCCACGATTAAATGACCTCGCTTTCACTGGCTGCCTGCCGTAGCAACAAACACAATTGACAACTCTGTTTCGTTGAAGATCAGCCATAGAAAAAAAGACCTCATGCATGGCTGATTGTCAACGAAACGGTGTTAAGCCTTTTGTCAATTATGTTTGTTGGTACGGCAGGCAGCCAGGGGAAAAGAGTTCGTTTAATGAAATTATGGAAATGCAAGCATTACTTTAAACAAACATAACTTTTTATTCCTAGCTCATTTTTCCTGATTGAGGTGTCATACTAAAGGGCATAAAATGAACTTTATATAAATGTGATTTTATCTTTGAAATTCAGATACCGTCCGCCTTATGACTTTTTGGTATCCTTTCTTCAAATTTATTTTGATCACTCATGCGTGAAACATGCATCATGCTAGTATAACATTAAATAAAAGAGGAGGATCTAAGCTTTACAAATATGTGTTATTTATTAATTGTGATTAAGTTATGATTAAATATCGATAATTCTCGGTTTCGTTTTTCCTGGGACGCACTGTAAAAATATAAATCAGGAGATTCCTATACTGAATTAAACTTTTTTTTTTACTTGATTTTCATTGAAGGCGTTAATCCTTGTCAATATGTGTCAAATATTTAACTTACAGAATTGATGCCAAAAACTTGATTGATGATGCGATGTAAAGTAACATTGTTAAACTACATACTTGTTAATATCATGTATGATGAGAGAACTCTGAGTTTTCACTGTGGTTCAAACTGATTTTGGAAATTAAAGTCCACAAATTATGTTACTGGTATTTAACACATAGAATTGATGCCAAAAACTTGAATGATGTGGCGATATAAAGTAACATTTTTTTTAATTGAAATTTTTAAACTACATACTTTTGGTATGGTATGGTATGGTATTTTTATTGAATCATGCATCGCAGTTACATATTACTGAATTGCACATTGATATAAGTTGCATTCCAAAAACGAGAGTACAATTTAGAACAGTATCGTTTACATAATTATAAGTACACGTATTATGTCACATGTTTATCCTAAATTTTGTATATACCAAATGTAAAATAAAAGCAAAAATACGAAGGAAAAGGGGAATATCTACCTCAACAAATTATGAATTCAAAGTGAGGAAGAGAGAAAGAAAAGATGTAGACAAAAGAGGTTTTTAATTCATGTATGTTTACACTGTGATTCAAACTGATTTGGGAAATTAAAGTCCACAAATTTATTATGTTACTGAATTTAAAATGTCGTTGAATTTATGTTATTTGCATAGTATGTGAGTGAAGAACTTCAAATCAATGCTAAATTTAGAAATCAGGCAAAATTATGGTTTATATTCTCTATTGACAAATAATGGTTACTTAACAGCTGTTTAAAAAAGAAGAATATTAATCAGCGGTTTAGTTAAACCCTTAGTCAAAAAGTTAAAACCCAAGTTGAATCCACCTTTGTTTTAATCAGTATTGAGTAAAAACATGTACTTAACTTAGTACATGTTTTTACTCAATATTGATTGAGCAACTAAGCGTTACCCAGATAACATCATACTCAATATTTGAGCAAAAAATTGCTCAAACAAATTGAGTCAAAACATGTACTCGTTAATTGAGTAAAATTTGGCTCAACTCATGAGCAGTTTCTTACTCGACATGAGTTGATTACGTTTCTACCCAGTACTGAGTAAAAAAGGGAACCGCTCAACAAAGGAGTAAATATTGAGTAAAGGTTGACTCATTCAAACTGAGTAGAGATTTAGTCTTTTATTGAGTAATATTTTTACTCAACAGATGAGTAGATTTGTTACTCAACACATGCTGAGTAAAGTTTACTCAAAAGTCGGGTGTTTCCCTTTTGACTACTCAAAAGAGTAACATTTTTACTCAAATTGAGCAGTTTTTTTTAGAGTGTACGTACCGGGCCTGCTCGCTATTATAAAACTGCTCAGCTCAGTACATATTGGATGGGGGACACACCTACGGCCAGGCACGGATCCAAGGGGAGGGTCGAAGGGGTCTCCCCCCTCCCCCGCCAAAAAAACAAAAAAGAGAGAGAGAAGGAACAGAAGGGAAAGGGAAAGAGGAGAGAAAGAAAAGAAAAAAGAGGAAGAAGAAAAGAAAAGAGGGGGAAAAAAGAGATCGGCGGGGGGGGGGGGGGACTGAGGGCTTTGCCTCCGAGGCTGTTGCCTCCCCCCTCCCCCAAAAAGAGAGAAGGAAGGAAAGGGAAATAAAAAAGGAGAAGAGGAGACAAAGGGAAGGGGAAAAAGGAAGAAGAAAAATAATGAAGGGGGGTTTCAGTTACGGGGGGGGGGGGCAACAACTAGGAAGGAGTAGGAAGGGAAAAGGAAAGAGGAGAGCTAAAAGGGAAAAAAAAAGGAAAGAAGAAAAGAAAAGGTGAAAAGCAAGGAAGGGGGATCAGATGCAATTAATCCAACCAACAACATGTGGTTCGGTTAGGGGGTGAAAGGCCCTTGCCTCCCCCCAGCAAACTTAAAAAAGAGAAGGAAGGGAAGGGGAAGGGAAAGAGATAAGAAAGGGAAAGAGAAAAAAAGAGGAAGAGGAAAGGTAGGGGAGATCAGTAGCGATTTTCCCGCCAACAAGGTGTGGATCAGGGGGGGGGGGGGGCGTAAGGCCCTTGCCTCCCCCCCTCAGCAAAAAAAAAGAGAGAGAGAAAGAATTGAGGGAGGGAATGGGAAAGCGGAGAGAAAGGGAAAGAAAATAAAGAGTAAGAAGAAAAGAAAAGGGGGAAAGATATGCTTTTGCGCTTCTCTCGCCCCCCCCCCCCCCCAACGTGCCTAAAAAAATAAATTAAAACGAGGTTTTTTTCTTATTCGATTTCAGTGATTTAAAAATGTTGTGAAATAACATAATTTTTATTAAACTATACTGTTTATGAGTTTGTTGGAAAATGACGAATTCCCAAAGTTACAGTCAGGCGAGAAATATACTTATTTAGAGGTCTACATGTCAAGCCTCGCGAAACGGCGGGGCTCGGGGGCACGAGCCCCCCCCCCCACTATTTTGAAAAAAAAGTATATTCAAGAGAAGTAAAAAGAAAGAGAGAAAGAAAAAAAATTGTGACCTGCCAGTGTCACAAAATAATGAGGTATCAAAATATGCTCATCTGACCGTAATTATATGCATAAAACCCCTCGACCCACCAAGGGCCCTAAGGCGTGCCCCTGAATGCTTATCTTACCGTTATAAAATGCCTAAAAATCCCTGAGTTTCCTGGGGCTCAGCCCCTAGACCCTAGTGACCTACCAGTGTCATTAATAAGGTATCAAAATATGCTCATCTGAACGTAATGAATGCCCCTGAGTTTCCTGGGGCTCTGCCCCTAGACTCCACGCCAATTTATGCTACACTCTGCCTGATCGTAAATAGTGTGGCGTAACCGGGCTCTGCCGGGGTAGCGTTCTGCCTTGCAGTCTCTCAAAACCCGGTCCACGCTCTCGACAATCATTCATCAACTGGATCTCTCAGTGGGCTCTCACAAAAGTATATCGTGTAAGAATAACGTGGACTAGCTCTCATTCACTTACTCCCGCAATCACTGAATATCTGACAGGACTAAAGAAATAACACTTACAGAGTGTTGGCAGTTTGGGTAACTTTATATAGTTTCTTGTACCTGACGCCACGACAGCTCAACATGGACTGACTGACATCTTACGATGTCCATGCACATATATATTTCACAATTATCGGTAACGCCCTCTATGTCTTATTAACTTACTGGACTAGTTATGCTACAATACCTTAGCCTTGGCCCCACCCGCTTTGAAAATCGTTCAGCGCGTGGCCTGCATGTAAGAGTGGTGGTGATGCGGATTTTGTTCAGCCCCCCTCAAACGTTTTTGCTCATTACGCCACTGCTGGTCACCATTATACGTACCAATATTTGGATCGCATGATTTTGAATGCCCCCCCCCCTCCTAAATTCCTGGATCCGCGCCTGCACAAAGGCATCGCTGTAATGACTAATTATGATCATTCACCATCAGAGAAACCGATGGGATTGACAATACCTTTCAATTGGTCATCACGAATGTAGATCCATGATAAATATTTGACAGAGAAGAACCCGGGGTCTACTGTTAACTTGATTCAAGGCAGTAAACATTGTCATGTCAGACATGGCAAACCACCGAAGAAAAACCGCCGCGTTTTTTCTTCTTTAAAGCGAGACTGCACTGCTTGTAGCTACTTGTGCCCTCTATACCGTGTGAGTCAAAAAAAAGTTAACACCTAAAATACTGCTAATTATTTTAAAAATCATCCATGAACAGTAAATCATTATACATCTGATGAAAGAGTGTTTTATTCCGAATCAATTGGTATCATTCTTGTGTGGTATCTGTTCACGCTTGGATGAACAAAATGCATTGTTTTCATTTGTATTATTGCCAATGTAAATTGTTCATAATTCAGCCATCTGGCTGCGAAGTGCAATTATAAGAAAACCTTTTCAATCAATCAATCAGAGTCAAAAATCGACTTGCGCCAAAGTGATGCCTACATTATGTATTATGTTGGGATTAGCGGAGTGAGAGTCGGAATGAATTAAATGTATCAAATGAAATGTATGCTTTTTGCAGAAGCAAAGTCACACTCACACACACACGCGTACAAATAATGTACGTTGATATTTAATTGATATGTGTGGCATGATTAATTTTGTTAGGGGATGTTATTTGGATCGGCAAAGACCGAATTAATACCCAAATCCCGATTGTTTTATTCAAATATCATATTACGCAACTTTGGCGCAAGTCGATTTTTTCACTCTCGCAAAAAATGCCTCCTGTTTATCCAAGCGTGAACACATACCACACAAAATGATATTATTAAATGATTCGGGATAAAACACTTTTTCATAAGATGTATAATAATTTACTGTTCATACATGATTTTTTTAAATAATTAGCAATTTTCTAGGTGTAAACTTTTTTTTGACTCACACTGTACAGCCAACAGTACCTAAGCGGTATCCGTTGATCCGTTGATCCCCCATGGTCCGCCCCCGCCCCCCACCCCCAAATCAGTGTTATTTAGGGTACGCATATGCGTGTTCCCAGTGACCCCCCCCCCCCTTTCAGCAAAAGTTCGGTGTGTAAAGTCAATACGGGTCGACCTTTTTCTTTTGTTATACGAACATTTTCAGCAACCCCCCCCCCTTTTCAGCAAAAGTCCGGTGTGTAAAGTCAATACGGGTAGACCTTTTTCTTTTGTTACGAGCCGGAGAGTTTGGGAACACGCATGGTATCCCTCCGTTCACGGAGTGGGGGGGGGGGGGGCGGGGGTCCGCCTTTTCTTATGTTAAAGATAAACTTGAGTTCTGGTTTAAAAAAAAAGAAAATGAATTCTCACAGAATCAAACGAAACTTAATACACTGAATGTTCAAGATTGCAAATAAATGTCATTTGCCAAACAATTTTGGTAGAAAATGTATACTGGCTGAGTATTGAGCATAGAAAAATAAGGAAATCAAGGTAAGTAACCCCGACATTATTTGTGTAGTCCCATATACATCTTTCTGTGTTTTGTTCACGTCTGACAAATTTTACAACGATTATTTTTGCACAACTTTGTATTTTTATATATCTTACTATTCATATTCTCTATTGGAAGTAAGAAATGAGAAATATTTGTGCAATATACAGCACATTTAAATGAAGAATACAATGTAATTATTCCCTAATTAGTATGAACTATACACTTTTTAACTTTTTGTCACAGATTAATTTTTTCAATGTTTTAATAAATACTATACCTTTGGCATTTCGAAATATTTTTGTTTACAATAGTGATATACATTCTTATCCCACACGACACTCATCCGATTTCCACTTAACAAACCCCAAAATTATTATGGCCTATAAATCGATAAGACATCATGGTCCAGACATTTGGAATGCTTTACCTGACAATATTAAACACTCTGCAACTCTTTATTCATTCAAAGCATCGATGAAAAAATATTTAATATCTACATATTCAAAAACATCATAAGGGTCTCAGAGGTTTTGATTGTTTATTTAAATTAATTTTAGATGACCAGTTCATTAACAATACGAATCGAACACTTACTTCACCTGCACACACCCACTTGCACACACTTGCACATTTTTCTTCTTTTTTCTTTCATTAATTTCTTTCCACTTTTTATTTAGATACTTTCTGAACAAAATCTTTATATGTGACTCTCTATTCCCCTACATTCTTCTAAAACAGCGCCATGTACCCCCCCCTTCCTGGCTGCTATCGACTCAAGCTTCCTTGCTTATGATAGTTGGCCTCTGCATTTATCTTGATTACTTTTACTTACCTCCATACTTTCAAGCTTTCAATTATGCATTTTTTTTTTTGTGTGTATTAAGTTGTCACTCTTTATGTAAATCAATTATATTATATACTATTATTGTTATTTTAATGTTTTATATTTGATTTATCAATAAATGCAGAAACATCTGCTAATTTTTTTTTTTTTTAAATACCATTCTCTAATTCAGATTAAATGCATGTGTTTGTGGAGTGCCTGGAGATGAATGACCGCATTCGCCTGCCGAGGCTTACTGTGTTTTGGTGGTCGGGTGCGGATTGCGTGCATTAGTCGTTGCCGGGCTGGATTAGTCGTTGCCGGGCTGGACGAGCATTATAGCTTGCCCGGCCTAGCGGCGGCTGATGTATGCGGTCCGGGTTCTGGCGATTGGAGTGCAATGTCCCACGGCGGTCGAGTGTGAAAGCTCATTGGTATTTCCGTTCGACTGCATTTGAGTACATTACGAAGTGACCTATTGGTATCTCATATTATTATGTGAATATTCTTTGGAAATTTGTATTGTAATTCATGTTCATTTCAGTTTTTAACTGCCAGACACGAAGATCTTAATAAAATCCATTTATCTATCTATTTATCTATCTAGTGCTTGTTACTTTACCAAGACTGGGCAGATAGGCTTTAAAGCGCAAGTCCACTCCAAAAATAGCTTACTTTTAATAGAAGCAAAAAAATCAGACAAACCAATCAAAGAAAATTTGAGCAAACTCGGATAACTAATAAGAAAGTTATGAATTTTTAATGACTTGAAAAACTTTGAAAATCACTAGACAAATTTGCAACTCACTCAATAGTCTATGACGTCATGTCCTCACTATCCACTTGTTATTTTCTTTATATTGATAATATAAATGTCCTATTTTCCCCCTAAGAATCTTATTTCTTCACACCAGCATCCAAGTTAGATTGATAGTAATGTCTTTGTGTGTAGGCCTATGCACTAATATAGAGGGTTTTTCAGTTAAATTATGAAAAATGTGAATTTTGATAAACTATTTATATAAAAATCAATTATTATAAATATAAAATATTCGGAAAATAGTATCAATTCTTCAACGTTCATAACAGATTTTGTGAAATGTCATGCACGCAATAATTATAATACAAACCATATAACCTGGGCGAGGGCATGGGGAAATCAAGTTTTGGGGGATAAAAAGGGAAATTAATGGGATTAAACTATATAAAGCAATTAATAATAGTGAGGACATTACGTCACGAACTGATAACCAAATTGGCATTTTGTGTAGTGATTTCCATTAGTCCATAGTTTTAGATACTTTTTCAAAAATGCATAACTTTCTTATTAGTTATCAGACTTTGGTCAAACTTTTTTGATTGGTTTGTCTGATTTGTGTGCTTCTATTGAAAGTAGGTTATTTTTGGAGTGGACTTGTACTTAAAGTAAATTAACGGCTCGCACACAGCTCATGTGAAACTATATAGATACATTGACTGCTATGAGAGGCATAGCTGTTTCTATACTGGCTCTCGGTGACGTTGCATCCTGATATGACCCCTCAACGCCTCGGGCTGATAATAATGACGCTGATAGAAGAATTATGTAGTGACAAGAATGAGTCATTAAGTAGACATGGTCATTAGCAGTGCATTATCGTGTCCTGTTAACGATTGAACAAAAGAAGTAGTGCCCTCTACGTACGTTAGCAGGCAGAGGAAAGTTAAAGGCCTCCCATGCAAGACTACGTTTAATCTTAAGTCATTAGTTTAATTAGAAATATTGTTTAGAATTTAAGGTTAGGGTTAGGGTAATATACCAGTTTTTATGATATCAGGTTCAGAGGCGGATCGAGACGGCAAAGGGGGAAAGGGGGCCCAAATTTTGGGGAAATATTTAGCGGCGAATAAGCGGGAGGGTTTAATTAAAGAGAAGGTTGAGTTCTGGGAAAAGGTGAAAAATAATTTGTGAGCGTTATCATTCTTATTATGCAAGTGTGGAAGAACATCAGATAAGACATGTTCCCTGAAAAGCATGGCTCTTCAAATGCCTTTATATTCTAAATATGTCATGTAACTCGTAAAATTCGGGGGGTAGGTTTTTTACGCCACGTGTTCGTGTAGTCACATATACATCTTTCTGTGTACAGTGTTTGTAACTTTACCAAGACTTGGCCAAATTTCTTATCATTTTGATGATTCCAGAACCTTGCAATACACACAAATTCTTATATGCTAGATGATCAACCTTTTCTGGTCGATTTCACACCGTCTCTTTCACAATGCAATCGCATGACCAGAACTCAACTTGGCATCTTTAAGGAGCACTAATTTTTATTTTTATTTTTTTGCCAGGGGGGGGGGGGGGGGGGGGGGTTACCATTTTAATTTTCTTTAAAAAAGGTTAAAAATTAACGTTACCATTTTAACGCATTTTTTGCACTTCAATTCTCTTCTTTCTTTCTAATCATTCTCTCTGTCTCTGTCTATCTGTCTGACTCTCTGTCTCTTTCTCTCTGTCACTCTGTCTCTCCCCCTCTCTCTCTCTCTCTCTCTTTGTCTCTCTCAGTCTCTGTCTCTATCTCTGTCTCTCTCTCTTCTTCTCACTCTCTGACCACCACCTTCTCCTCTCTCTCTCTCTCTCTCCCTCCCTCTCTCTCTTTCTGTTTACGATTTCAATGCTTACAAATAATTCAGATATGAGATTTGATAAAAAGAATGTCATTTCAATGACTTACATAAAACAATACAAAGACCAATGATCAAAAATAGTAAAGAGAACAAAGATATTTAATATAATTGCAATTCAAACCGGAGACAACATAAAATATTGATAAAACACATTCTATGAAAATATCAGTGAAAAAAAAAAGTGTTCCGTAAATACTAAACAAATTATTTTTTGATTGAAAAAATAGAATGTGAGGAAACTCAAAAATCTTTCACAATGTTGGAATTATGAGGAATGCAAATAAAGTGCAAGCTACATTCTAGTTGTAATTTTTCCCCAAAAGTCTATGATATAGATTTTAAAACGAAAGTCTTGGAAAAAAAGAAAAAAAATCTTCCGTTATAATAATAGGCGCGCGTTATCCTAGTTCAATGTTTTTAAAATTTAATTTAACGATAAAGTTAAGACTGTAAAACCTTTTTTATTCTAACAGCGATGGAACCGCCGATAAATATGGTATAGATTAATGGTTGAAACTAAAATTGTTACTGAACAAATAAAGTCATAAAATAAATGGAATGGTTTCTAAATATACGAATTACAGCAAATAGAAACGAGTAATAATAGTTAGATGCGCATTCAATCAGTGTGTACACTGTAAAAAAAAATAGTCGAAATAACTCAATAAAATTGAGGAAAAGAATTGCCTTATTTTTATTAAGTAAATATTACCTACGGCATCTTAAGTAGAATTTACTTATTTTGCTGAATAAATTTTTACTCAGTTATATCGAGTTACATTAACGTAAATAATTTAAGTATTGTAATCATTTTAGATAATTAAAAAAAAGCTATGATAGGATTACATATTGCACGATTTGGTACCCATCTAATCTAACAAGTAACATCCACTAATCATTCACTACTTCTATTTAAGATTTAACCGTATATATATATATCTACCACCATCACAAACTATTACATACGCTTCAATTCGACACATATTGAAAGGCTCCAAATTTTATATATACTTGATCGTAGCATCTTAAAAGGAATATTGGTTGACAATTTCCTGAAATATCAAATTTTGATTTGTTTTGAACTGGGTAACAATTAAAAATTGTCTTGTATTTGCTTAGCCATGTTAAATGAATTAGTAAATGTTTTAAAGTCCTTAAATTTTCATTCAACCACAAAAAAGAATTGTTTTATTTAAAAAAGAGTTTAATTTGGTCTTAATGAATATTCATAAATTATGTAAATATTTCTATTACGCACTGCATCGGTCCTTACTTTAAAAAGATAAAAATAATCAACATAAATTGTTTGAGTAATACGTATAATTTCTGATTTTGAGTTAAAATGACTAAATTAATACAAGCTGAAATTACTTAAAGTTCTTATGTATTTGATTTTACTTAAATATTCCACGTATGTTCTACTAAATTGAAAGTTTGAGTTAGCAAGACTTAAATTTAGTGCGTAAGTGGCAAAACTAATGTTTTCAAGTAAATTCTACATGGAAAAAATACGTAAAAATTACCAATGAACAAATTCTTTTTTACAGTGTAGTAGTCTTCTCAATGAACAGTTTCCCGACGTTGCATGGTTTAATATTGAAGCAAGAGATGTTGTATCTGGTCTCTTTCTCTCTCTGACAAACACACAGAGATATACTGCCACATCTACAGACATATACACACTCATCAGAGATTCTAAGATTCAATTTAAAATGTAATTTATTTCTGTTTTTCAAGACTAGTAATACTCATCATAACTTGTGAAAGCCTCATCACAATGATTTACTTTCCAATCAAATAGAAATTATAAGCGTTTAAAATATATAATTAGAAAAAATATATGTTATTACATTAGCAAACTCATGATTTCTTTTTAATGAACACATTTTATTAATTCCACGATGATACCTTCAAATTGACCACTATAACCTGGTTACTGCAAAAAGAGTTACGAAGTTGAATATACGTCATCCTGAGTCAATAACCCTTGTAATTCAACAAAACTGAAAAATACGTACTTTTCACTTCTGTGTGTAATTCATTTTGCCTTTTCTTTAAACATTTAAAAATTATACATTAAGGGTAGTGAAAAAGCAAAAAATCTATAAAAAATAAATAAAACGGTAACTGTTACTAATCTTTATTTTCAAGAAGTGTTCATTTTAGTATTCTTTAAAGACCCGACATTCAAAATTAAAAATATTTATTTAAAAAAAATATATATATATTTACGTTAAAAAAAAAAAAAATCTAAAAAAAAAAATCGCCTGGCCTCTTCCTCCTCCACCTTCTCCTTTGCATCCTCCTCAAAACAAAATCCTGCTAATTGCGAGATCACATTTACCTAAAAGCGCGATTTAGCGAACCTAATTCAGCAAAAAACGCGAACAAAATAGCAAATGCGTTAAGTAAAAACACGGAGGCATCGTCAAGCATGTTGGCAAAGCTTCCGAATTCGGCAGTTTGTGGATTCATAAAATCAGTTCCGTAAAAGCGATCGTAAAAGCCTAGTTTTTTAAGAAACTTACATAATTTGATCGCCAGAATCTGGCTAAAAACACTCCATTCAGCTATGCAATCTGCGTATATATTATATACAAATTATACCGAACAAAATTAATCTCATGCACATCGTTTATTAGTGTCACAGATGAGTCGTTACTGTTACACAATAGGACAGATTGGATAAATGTGTAAATCATTGAAATTAAAATCAGTATAATAGTATATGCTGCGAAAATGATTCTTCTCCAGCTTCCAGAAACCAACCTGGGAATTTTTGTTGCGTCCTACGTGACGCAATTGTTACTCACCGCTTTTGAAAAATTTGTGCGTGAGATTTGGTTTTTGGTGAGTCCGGTAAGCAAATTCGCAACTTAATTAGCGCGATCCATGCCTAATCAATTACTCTAAAAACACAAATCTGCCACAAACTTTAGAAAGATGAGGTACTCGCTTGTATTATATTTTAAACGCAAATTTATTTTTCACCTAAAAAATTAAAGGCACGGTCAACGTTACATTTTCTCATCTTTACCAAAAATATTGTCTCATTTGAATGAAATATTTTCATAATTGACATCAATATGTTATTTCTAAATATAAAACACATACTATTTCCACCGTGTATTAATGCATCACCACTCCTGACATACGTTTTGTTCGCTGACGAAACTAACGTATTTTATTCACATAAAGACTTTATAAACATTCTTATTACAACCCTATATTTAGAATGAAATAAGTTATCATCATGATTCAAACCCAATAAACTCTCTCTAAATATCAATAAGACTAACTAGATTTATTTCAAAAACATACACTCTAAACACGTACTTCATTATAATTTTGTATAGATGACATGCCCATAATTGAACAAGAAGATACAACATTCTTTAGTTGTCACGATTGATTTAAATCTAACTTGGAATAGTCATATTAATAAAATTAGTATGTTAGTCTCGAGAAGCATAGACATTCTATATAAATTAAAATATTATCTTTTACAAAAGTCACTATTTTTTCTTTATAATTCTTTATTTTGTCATACATGTCTCATTGCGTTGATGTAAAATGAGGTAATAGTAATAAGATGAAAATTATGCATATCTATCGTCTCCAAAAGAAAGCACTCCGTATTTGTACACATTCACATTATCCAGCCCATATCGATCCAATATTTTATGAATAAAAATCATTAAAAATTGCTGATATTCACATTTTTCAAACTGCAATCTTTATGTATACATTTTGGATAAATACTTTACCATTAGCATTTCGAAATATTTGTGTGTACAATAGAAATATACATTCTTATCCTACACGACACGCATCCGCATGCCATTGAACTAACCCAAAAGTTATTATGGCCTATAATTCGATAAGACACCACGGTCCAGATATTTGGAATGCTTTACCTGACAATATCAAACACTCTGCTTCTCTTTATTCATTGAAAGCCTCGATGAACAAATATTTTATATTCAAATATTCATAAACATTATGAGGTTCTTAACGATTTTAATTGTTTGTTTATATAAATTAATGCAGATGACCAGTTCATGAACAAAACGAATCGACAGAATATACTTCACCTAGACATCCACATACACTTGCATGTTTGTTCTGTCTTTATTTCTTCCAACCTTTTTTTCTGCCTTATTTCAACTGAACTGTTATTTTAGCAATATCATCTGATATAAAAAATGATGATGATGTTGAAAAATATGTGTCAGAAAAAATGGCTGCGCATTGTATCCTCATAAAAAAACAAATGTGTAAATTCAAGTACTGGTCACAGTGGTGTTACTCCCCCCCCCCCCCATCGGGTGAAACACATCCTTTGTGTGTTTAGGATTGTCATCCCTCATTATATAGAAACCTCGTATCATTCATAAAACTGGCAAATCGTTTGTTTAATGGCCTGAAGAAATCTTGTAAGAGATCGCGAGTTGTGTTCCACAAAGCAGGACCTTGGGCCTTCCGGGCATTCACGTTCAATGTCTTTCTTCTCGTTATGCGCAAGATTTCATCTTTTGGGAGAGCAGCTGCGAGAGAAGACGAGATCAAACATTCATGATAACGATAAATGATCAAGATAGTATACCTATGAAGCAGATGTTTGCGTTGATTATGATGCCCGTTGCACAGGAGACATCATTCCGGATTCACGTCAATTTTCACTTTTGCACAATCTCACACTTGGCCAGGGCCGTAGCTAGAGTTTGATGTTTGGGGGGCACATACATGTAGTTGATCGACGTCCTGGGGAGGGGTCTAAAACAGTTCAACCGATCTTGGAAATTTATTGGGGGCACGTGCCCCCCGTGCCCCCCCCCCCCCCCCCCCGTGGCTACGGGCCTGCACATGGCACGCCATTGACCGTGTCAGCCGTTGATGCATTCGTAAGCGTCAGGTAAATGACGTCACCTGTGCAACGCGTATTAGAATCATTAGACAGGCACATATTAAACAGGTCACCATTATCGTTTTTCATCATCTCCTTTATTTTTTCTCATTATCACATTCACTTTCATTATATTCATTCACTTTAGTTACCCGATCATTTATTCCGGAAATTTATATAATTAACAGATTGGCAGGTGGCTGAGTGGATTAATTTTGTCATTTTGAATTCTGTGATGCAATAAAGTGTTGTTTGATGCAAGTTGCTTGGGATAGGCAGAACGTTATAATTACGCGGCGAACGAGACAAAACAACAACAACAAGAACAACGCAAAAAAGACAAACATCTTAAACCAAAAGGCAAATGAAACAATACATACAAAATAATGAGCGAAATATGTATACTTACGAAGTTCTAAGAATATTATGAGTTTCTTAAGTTCTTCTGCGGAATTTTTACGCCAGTCCTCTAATCTTAAGACATAGACTCCATCACGGCCATACACTCTCATCCAGTCTTTCACGAGTGTTAAGTAAATAGTGTTCAACGGCTCCTGTTAATCATAAGCATGGATAACATAAAATAATGCTGTTAACAGTTGAATACCTGGTTTCAAGTTAAAAAAAAAAAACTTAACATACAAATAAAATGGAAAACACTAGGCTTTGTCTGGAGAAAAGATTATTCTATATTCTATTTCTGCAACATTTAAAAAAAGTACAAACAACAAAATAGCAACTATATTCGAAAAATTAAAGACACACTGTCCTACTTGTAGCTACTTGCTCCCTCTATACAGAAAACTTCCCCAATCGGTGCCTGTTGGTCCCCCATGATCCTCTTTTTCTTATGTTAAATGAGAGCTGAGTTAATGAGATAGCCACCTGTCACAGTAACCTCGCTGGCTCGCTGTGTGGTCTAATCCCTTCTGGCTGAAGTAGTAAAGCCTCCCTTTAAATCAAAATAAACTTAATTGTAAGAAACTCATTTGACAAAATTTTCATCTTAGCATTTTATATGCATCGTAGGAAGTTACAATTTGCCTTTTTAAAAGTGACTGGACGGACAAGTAAAGTGCTATTGCTTATGCCTCGGTCATATTTGCCGCGGCGGCCGAGCGGTCTTAAATATCTACGGCCAATAGCGTATATATAGGGCCGCCGCATCATTCCCACGGTCACACACACGGTAGCGGTCACATAATTATGTTAGGGTTCAGTGCCGCACGGCGTATTTTGAATTTGTGGAGACAGAAAATTTGCGACTGCCGTACGGCCTTTGAAGTGATGACGCATGGTCGCCTTAGGGCTTCCCTGCGGCGGCTGTAGGTCTTTGACAACTACTACGGCAGACGCAAGGTAGCCGCAAGGTGCCCCGCAAGGCGGCCGAAGGGGGACCATACGGCGACCGTGTGGCCAGACTGATGCTACCGCTTCACCCCTGCAGTATATAAAACGCGATGCCACCGTACGCGCGACATACGGTCACCGTGGAACAGCTCTACGGCATCATATACGGCGTGTCTAATCGCCATGGCGAACCTAGACCTGTACGGTCTGTAAAGATAGGGATACGCCCTAGGGTGACCCTGAGTCCCTGGAGCCACCGCAGATTCCCTGCGGCCGCCGCAGGTATCTCTCGATTTCGGGGGCGTAAGGCCGCGGTATCCAAGCCGTATAGAGCGAATGTGACCTAGGCATAAGAATGCGGAGAATCGATTATTCTCGAAATGGATAATCAATGGTTGGGGTTAGGAGGCATGGAGCAACCCCCCCCCCCCCCCCCCTTGCAAAATCCTCCCTGACATACCTTTATTTACTGATTGTCCTGGCATTTTGGAGTAAAAGGCATCTTGAAGGCATTGTATAACAGTGTTAATCTGAGATGCATGGCTTTACAGTGTCTGTGATATGGTGTTATATTGAAGCCCTAACAAAAAAATGCGTTTCAAAATCATCATGAAGTGCCTCATGTAAAAATCTTTGAGTGACCGGTTTTACCTACTCATTTCCCCCAATAGTATTGTTATGAAAACCGTTAGGAAAACGAAAAATGAAATTTCGATTTCCAATCATAAATATCTTGATAATCAAACAGGCGATCGGCTTAATTGTTAAAGCCGTGGGATTTCTGGCTGAACTTGGTTTGTAATTATAATTGCAGCTTGAGCTAAATCCAGGATTGTGTTTTAGATCTGAGGCAATGTTACCGAGTCACTTTAAAGTGTAGTGTCCCTTTCTCCTGTTTGTTTTGCTTTAATAATAATAGTAGTCACGTTTGTATAGCGCTTGATTCTATGTTTTTTAGCGCTTACATGGTAATTATTATAACCCGCACATGATAGTACGCACGCTGCACTCCTTGGGAAGTATTTCGGTCAGACGCCAATTTAATAAGCGCACACAAGTCATGACAATCCAACTGTAGCATCCTACCGGAGACCCCTTTAGTACATGGGTGGAGAGTGGCAACTCGAGATTAATATCTTGCTAAAGTACATTAGTGCCACGTTTTGGACTCCGAGCGACTAAAAAGAGACTAAAAGCGAAAACCCGAGTGAACGCTAAAGCGAGTGTCGTCAGCCAAGAGGCCTTTAGTAAATCTGGTTTGGATTTCTTATGTTAACCTTTGTTTCCGACTGGAATTCTCTACCAAAATGGTCATATAGCTCCGTTTAGTCTCACTTGAGAACGCCCCCCTATCGGCAGAGTCCAGCCGCCTAACATGCGTTAGCCTATGGACTTTACCCCCCCCCCACCCCCCCCCCAAAAAAAAAAATCGTTAAAAATTCATTTCTTGTTTAAACGAGAAGCACATCCACCCCGACGTACGTTATCACTATCTCTTTCATTGGAACCCTCATGTCCCATTGACTTTTGAAAGTTCACCCACCGTAATTTGATCAAAATAGCTCGCAAGCTCGTCATTGCCTATATAACAAATGTACAACAAGTCGAACTTTGGACTCAATTTACCACGCGATTGTAAGGTTATAAGTCAAGCACACGAAGTATAAGAAGCATGAATTATCATAGATCAGTTCTGCTTGGTTCATTATGTCCACTTCAGCCAACCCCCCCCCCCCAGTAATTTTCCATTTAGTGTATAGGCAAGCATTTTGCCGAGATAAGCAAAAACATGAATATTCATGAACACCATGGACTATTCGATTATTAACAGAGGGGTGCAATTGTGCGCCACATCAAACTCCCTACTTTCAGTCAAGTATTTCATTGTATTATGTAGTTTGGTATAGGTTTATTTTACTGTTTAATTATCAGATATCAATGATAGTTTAAAGATATGGAAAAGATTCTTGTATTTTATATTTAATAAAGCAATCTCACATACAAAATCACTATCAAGTGTCGTCTGATCCGCCGATTGCCGTCTGCTATATACGCGAACTAGCTATGTTTGTGCTGGCGAAAATGAGACAACCGGAGCAATATGAGCGTCTAATCAGCGAGCGTATCATCGCGTGACATCAGCATATTTTTTTAATATTTTTTAAACAATTTTGTTTTATTTCTCCAAATGTGTAATACA
Source organism: Strongylocentrotus droebachiensis (assembly GCA_035222895.1). Lineage (NCBI taxonomy): Eukaryota > Metazoa > Echinodermata > Echinoidea > Camarodonta > Strongylocentrotidae > Strongylocentrotus > Strongylocentrotus droebachiensis. The sequence continues at coordinate 73,883 of JAVYIG010008951.1, forward strand.
AACCATAACATACAATTGAATAAAATAAACGTGTTCAATATTGATGCTTTTACATAAACATAATTAAACACAAACTTATTTGCAGTATATATAACTTAGCAACTAAGTAAACGTATAAGTACCTAAACATAATATGTCAATTGTAAATGTTATTTACTTATATATAATAACCAAAAAATTAAACAAATCTGGAGGTAATTTTACTGGAACAATCCTGCCTCCTCCCTGCCCCCTCCATCACACAAACATACTCACCCACCCACACACATACTCACCTACCCACCCCCCCCCACACACCCACAATACTCACTCAGTGGATGTCTGCTAACATTCTCAACTCAAGAAAAATATACTAAATAAGTTATCCAGGCCGCAAAATAGAGTTACCCTTTTAACACGCTCACGGTGGAGAAGAAAACAAATCTTAATTAATCTTAAGCTGCTCCCACTTTAAGAAATGTGATTCCAGCTTTCCCATTTTAATTGCTATTTTCTTTTCCTCATCCCTATACTTAAAAATGCTTTTTTTTCATCTTTTCTAAAGTTAGTACTCGCCCCCCCCCCCCGATCTTGACATAAATGTAACATACTTCACCATGAAAATGATAGTATTACACATTTTTATTCTATGTGAACTACCTACCAACCCAACAACTATATCTCGCCATTCTAAATCTTTAATTTCATCTAACTCAAAAAGTTGTATTAAAGCCTGCCATATCCTTTGAACGCTCCCGCAAGATAAAAATAAATGTTTGTATGTTTCTATTTCCTGCTTAATAAACGAACATAAATTATCACCTACAAAAACAAATCTATGAAGATGCTCATTAGTGTATATGGCTCCATGCAGTAATTTAAATTGAAATTCTCGTTGTTTTCTAATGACCCAATAAACAAAATCACGTGAAAATCACGTCAATATCAAGGTATCGACTTGAGGAGAGTTACGTTCTTCAAACACCGGACATTTACGTAAATGTGTTAATACGTTTTTTGCATTAGGTAACTTAAAACGCACGTACACTAAATCACGCAATTGTCACTGCAATATCACCATTATAATAACGTGATTATCCCTACCTTGGAGACCATGGTTTGTAAACCTAATACTCCCGTGTTTGTTTGGTTATGAAATTACATCTTCATACACGAAATTATCGCGTCACAGAAACACGTGAAGCGTTAATGATAGTTTTAGTCAAAATATCTGCGTGAAATTCACGTGAATATTACGAGGCTGACTTGAGATGAATCATGTTCTTCATTCACGTGAAATTTACGTCGAAGAGGAAGTATGTTACTGTAACCCGCGTTCAACCCAATAATTACGCAAATGTTACACAATAAATGAACCAAAATAATGACGTTCTCATCCCGTTTCTGAACATCGTGTCTTGGATCTTCCATAATTACGTCCAGGCGCGCCGGAAGCAGTTTGGGATTAGAGGGGGTTGGGTGGTGGGGGGGGGGGGGGTGGGTGCAAACATCCCAGAAGAGATAGCTAGTTGCAACTGGTCCAGTTGATGAACCATTTAATGCCAACTGGTAACCCTGGAAATTGAAATGGGCTAAATGATCCAGTTGATCCAGGCCAGTTATAATTCAACTGGTCTAGCTGAGCCATTAGAACCATTTGGTAAAACTTCCAACCAGTTGAACAGCAACAATACTTCAATACTGGTACGTCTGTATTTCCAATGTAAGGGCATTGGTAATAAGTAGACTTACATAATTGAATTAAACGAAAAAAATGCGTATACTTGTACTTTATTGAAATTATTTTAGTTCACAGTTAATGTTTCCCTTATTCATGTTTAACTATTTATACGAAGTAGCGAAATGTCCTAATAACTAGTAATTTATATTTGTAGTATTTTCGAAATAAATTGCATAAACTAAATCATCAGTAATTAAGAAATATGCTGTAAATTCAGATAAATTGTTTAAAAAAACATAGATCTGCACGCACCCCATATTCAATATGCAAATGAATTGGTGTCAGCTGGGTCAACTCGAAATATGCCAACGCTCAGCCATCAACTGGTGCAACTGGAAATATGCACACTCCAGTTATCAACTGGTGCAATGAAAATATGCCAACAGTCAGTTATCAACTGGTGAACATAGAAATATGCCAACAGTCACGGGATTATCACCACGGAACTTAAATGGTAAGTGTGAAACCATCAAGACACCCAAGAATAACTCATTTTCACACATGGAAAACACGGAATACCCAGCTTATATTAATAATCCGTTTGAGTCACGCGATCATCACCGCGGAACTGCTGGCAACTTTGACTACGATTTAAATAGGTGTTTTAAGACACCTAATCATGACTAATTTTTTCACACCTAAAAGTCACGTATGCCCAGCTTAGATTAATAATCCGTTTGAGTCACGAGATCATCACCGCGGAACTTATGGCAACTTTGACTTCCATTTAAATAGGTGTTTTAATACACCTAATAATGACTAATTTTTCACACCTAAATATCACGGATTCACAGCTTAGATTAGTAATCAGTTTTAACTACGTGATCATCACCAAGAAAGTTATGGTAACTTTGAAACCATTTAAATAGGTGTTTTAAGACACCTAATAATGACTAATCTTTCACACCTAAAAGTCACGTATGACAAGCTTAGATCAATAATCCGTTAGAGTCACGAGATCATCACCGCGGAACTTATGGCAACTTTGACTACCATTTAAAAAGGTGTTTTAAAACACTTAATAATTACTAATTTTCACACCTACATATCACGTTTCCACAGCTTAGATTAGTAATCAGCTTGAGCCACGTGATCATAACCAAGAAATTTATGGTAACTTTGAAACCTTTTAAAGAGGTGTGTAAGACACCTCAGAATTACTAGTTGAATATAACCAGAGATTCACGGACAGAACAATAAGACGATTAGCCGGTGTAAATAACGTGATTATTACCATCAACCTTGGATAACCTGTGAAACCAATCAATAAAGGTGCTTACAAGACCAAATAATTACGTATTTATCGCCACCATCGGTTAACTGACAAAAAACTCGTTGCTTGGTCAAGTGGTTATTTGGTCATAAACACTTGATTTACAGAGGTAAGTGGAATCACGTTACTCCAGTCGCGTGATAAACTGGTGGTTTTTAGGTTAGATGAAAACGTGAACAGGAGTACCTTTTTTGTTTAAATGAAGGCACGTGTCGATAACGTTTAAATCTAGTTCAAAAGGCACTATACTTTAAAATCACTTAAACTACACTCCCAAAAGAGGTTACTTTTTGGTGTTCTGTTTATCGGGGAGTATAGTAATTTTTGGTCTAACAAATATATTTTTTAATTCTTTATCTATAAAATCATAATCATTTTGCCCATCCCTTACCTGCAAATCATACGTTTGTTGAAGTGCTTTGATAAAATAATCATAAATTGTTCTTGAACCTACATCCACAAACTGTATTTTTTTACTAGAAATATGGAAATAAGTATTAAAGCTTATCAAATCAACCTCGAGGAATTGTATTAACCCTGAATCATTCTTCCATAACCTGGGTATCAAATTATTACCTTTCATACCGAGGTTCATAAAATATTTAACAGACTTAACATGGCCTTTCTCAACCAAGTGATTCAGTTGGACAATCTCTCTTTCAAACAAGTATCTATCAAATATACTTTTTCCATTTATACATATATTCTGATTATTAAAAATAATTGGATTAATATAACCCTCCAAATATCTTAAATTACTTGTCTCTTGCCATTCTTGCAACATTTCCATATAGTATGGTGGAATATCTAAAACGAGTTTAATCTTTTTTAAATATATTATCCATCACACACACACAACCCTACGTAGCACTGACCTCTATCAGAGGTAGAGGTAAGTGGCTAAAACGAAAACAAGTTGGACTGGTTCATTTCATCTACAGGGAAAGTCCAATTATCTCACTTATGATTGTTAGCTTAAGTCATCAAATGCTTCCTATTTTATTGTAATTTTGCATTTAAAATAGATTTGAATGTGATATTTTGTATTTGTCATTTATATGTTCCTCTCTTAAAAAAAACTTATTTACGTCTTTTACCTTTTCTTGCATGTTTTGATAATGAACGAATCACGAACGAAGCCAACTGGGAGATGGCCGCTCTGATTGGTCAATGAATCCAAAGTTATGAATAATTCATGCAGAGCAGTAAAAGCCAGAATCCAAAAGGCCTCATGGCTATAACGCCACTCGATCTAGTCCAGATTCAGTCCGTTCGTTCTTTTTATCCCCCACACACAGCGCGGTCTCTCCACTGATCGCGCAATCCCCAAATTTCGTCCACACGATTCGAGGTCCAGATTTAGAGGAATGGCTAGACGCAATGTTCCCGGAACCACCGGTAGGTGGCGCACCACACGACTAATGCTTTAACGGAACACTCTCAATTACTTTCGTAGTAAAATACCTGGTAATGACCTAAAATGCCCAGATATGTATGTTGTAGCCAACATTTTGACATTGTATCGCATGGAACGCCTTAGAATGGTTTGAAGGAGGGTTAAAACGCTGAAAAACATACGAAACAGTATATATCTGAGCCAAAAAGTGAATTTTAGTATTTTATTTAAATGAGCTGTGACGTCACACAGAACGTCATCTTCGGCATCATAGGTCTTGGAAGCAACGTCTTCGGAAGCATTCGGATGCTCGGAAATGTCACCCAAACAAATACCCTACCATATTGTTAGTCTTCATATATTAGCCGTAGATATAGATTGTGATTTTATTATTTGCGATAACGGTGATACAGGTATTGAAGATTGTATAATGCAAGTGTTTGAATTCATTTGGTGGATGAAAAGTTGAATTCTACGCCGTTTTGTGCGCCATTGCAGCGCTGAGTTTGATGTGTTTGTCGCTAATTTGTGACAAATCTAGATGGCTTTCCTGATGGTATTTCATGCAAAATGTCTGTTAAATTGATAAGCACTGATTCTTGTCCTTACCTTTGTCTTGTTTATTGTCTGTTATAGTCATTTAATAGATGAATTACTTGAATTCTAAGCCCATTTCAGTAACACAAAATGTCCAGCCCGCTAATAGTCCCACACACGTATTTGTTTGTACCTTGTGCCCTCTGTTACACTGCTAGTCTGCTTTCAAAGACCCTATTAGATATTTCAATCAACAAGTAATGTCTCGTTCTAAAAATACAAAACAAAAATAATAGTTTTGTGCTTTTTTAATCAACAAGTGCAGACACTATCCCAACATTCACTTCCAACATCAAAATCAGTAGGTGAGAGGATGTATTCCCCGTATGGGTAATGCATCCTCTCACCACCAGAATCCTTCATCAACAACAGTCATCCTCCAAGCACAGGAACATTACACAAAATTATGTGCAACATCAAAACAGTTCAAGACATGTACCAGTAGGCCTACATTAAAATCCCTTCAGCATGCCTTCAACAAACACCACATTATCGCACATCAAATAAGCACAATTCCAACACGTAAAAAAAAAACCGAAGCGCCCTACGAAGTTATTTAGAATTTTCATTATTGTTGGGATATCCATGCATAATAGGATTTGCACATGTCTATACCCATCATGCTTCCACCCCCCCCCCCCCGGATGCACCACAACATGTATAAATCTACAGGTAGCCCCTTTCATCTGGCCAGACGCAACACATGGCATCTATCTCTAGTTCCCAAAAACTCTGGGTCTACTTTCAACGTTGAGGGTGTGTTATTTTATCAGCTGATTGGGTGCGCTAAACGAAAACGGTACAGAGGCGAGGTCCAGATTTAGAGGAATGGCTAGGTCTACTTTCAACGTTGAGGGTGTGTTATTTTATCAGCTGATTGGGTGCGCTAAACGAAAACGGTACAGAGGCGAGGTCCAGATTTAGAGGAATGGCTAGGTCTACTTTCAACGCTGAGGGTGTGTTATTTTATCAGCTGATTGGGTGCGCTAAATGAAAACGGTACAGAGTCTGGACTACACTCGATCGCGCGTTCACCCCGGGTCTCTATATCTCTCTTCGTCGCCGGCTAGACTCATCACAGCCGCTGATTGGCACGGAAAATAGCCCGGGTCACGAGGCCTTGTCAATCCACAGTCCGGTGACATATCGATTATACCGCGCGACACCAGTCCTCTATAAATCTTTTCTTTTGTTGTTTTGTTTTCTTTCGTTTAACATTAAGGTGTGTTTCTTGTTTTTGTTTGTTGTTTTGGACTTGTGATTACCACCCTCCCCCCCCCCCGCTCACATCAGAGAATCCGGGTTTCTCCACTTTGTTACTTTACACTAGAAAAGAACAGAACTCGATCAAGAGATGACATAGTAGGATGGTCAACTTACACATGTCTTTGTAAAAACGCAGTATCTCTCCGAATGTTTTTGCAGACAGCTGGTCAAGCAGTGGATTTTTTCTTTTACTTCGAGGTCAAGGGCAGCGGAACTTTTATCTCGGTACATGCTGTTGTACATGAACCCCGAAAAAAATCTGATGGAGGAGAAGATAAGAAATGAGGGTTTTATTGATGTGATATAATTAGATTGTCAAGTCAGTATGATGAGTCCACCCCCTCTATATAGATAATTTTTAATGCCTGATGGCCCATCACATCACCCTCTGACGATTAGTGACTAGTCTTTTGCCTCTTTCTGTATTAACCTACTTTACAAAAATCAAGAATTGTATGAGTATTGTGTACAAAACATATACAAGTCGCCATTTACTATTTTCAAATACAATTCAAAGAAAATTTTTCTCTCTGTTTCTTCCCATTCTATCCCTTTCCTTTGTCACTTCGCCGTCGATAAACCACATAATTTTACCAAATCCTTCCCCCAATAAAAACAAAATGTATATATGTTTTACTAGTTTCTATGTAAAACATGTTTCCTTCCAGGAAGCCCCTACACTTTGAATTAATTTCATGCACAAAATTCAACATATCGGGATACCTTTGAGTTGGATTTCTGATGATCATGACGATTTTAGCCTGTGGTTGGACCGCGTGGATCAGGTCAGCATTGGTATAGTTCCCTTCTTCCCAAGGTTTCCCAATGTTAAAACACGTACTGATGGATGCATCGCCTTCCATGAAGATAAGGAGTACAGTAAACATTAGTGAGAAGTGGATTCAGGCTTTTGGAGAAGAAAAAAAAAGAGGCGCAATGTCGAACAAAATTCGGACAAGCAGATAGAAAAAGACATGTAATTGGCTGGTGCCCCCCTCCCCCCATATTTTCCAAAACCGAGAAAAGTGCCCATTCAGCAACAAAATGAGATATCCTTCCGGATGACTTCATACCCCTCCCACAATATCTCAAATGCCCCTACTATCATATTTGTCCTTTTTTCATATGTTGTAACCTAAGCTCTTATAAAAACACATATGACAGAGCAGATTCCCTATCTGTATGCCTACATCTGTTCTTATGTGCTTTGTTCCATCATTACTGTTTTTCCTCTAGTATAGCCAAGCCAAATGCGGCTATTTAAAAAAAAAAACGATGTTAGATTCTTGTCCTCCAGCGGCAAAAGAATGACCGAGTGAAAAAAATATCCCTCCTGATCTGCTGTGCATTTAGATTATACCCATTCATAACATAATCATCCTTTCTGCAATAGGTATGCATGTTAAGGTCTTGAAATGTAACATGGTCTAAAACAATATGGGGAAAAACTAAGGAAGAAAGAATGAGATGAAAATATTTTAAAACAAAAACAAATATAAAGACAAATAAGAATACAAGGAAAACGAAAGAAAAAGGGAAAGGAGCATTTTTTTAAATATTGATACCATGTTTTCAATTCCCCTATACATCATCTACCTTTTGTCTGTTAAACTATTTGCTTTGGCTGTCTCTTCTTCCCTTTCTCATATTTTTTCTCTAATCTTAAAATTTCTCTTTGGTATCTTTCTTTTCAAAAAGAGGGGGGGGGGGGGAGAGATGGTGATTCATTATTTGAAGATTTTCATATAATTTCCATGAATTTGTATGCACCCACTAAAACATTACATCTACAGTTGCTGCAGGAACCCCAACACCCACATATCACAGGCCTGATGATAAGACAAAGATAATCGAAGACAAAATAGTACGAGAGAGAATGGGAAAAATTGTGATGAAATAGTGAAATTGAAATGAGAAATTTTGTGGCCAAGCAATCGATCCATCAATCAACTACCCACTCTTTATTTCATTTTGTCATTTTCATTCATTCATGCTTTCATTCACGCACTGGTTCATAATATATTCAGGGGACAGCAGGCCCCCACTTTTTGAAGTACCCCCGAAAGTGCTTCTTTTTACAAAGGAAAACTGCCAATTCTACTCAGATACGTGCCCATTTTTCTTTCTAATAGGTGCCCGTTTCACCTTCTTATAAGTGACCCTTACCACCTCTGATAAGTGTCCCCTTTACCTCTGATAATTGCCTATTCAAATCTGAGAGGTGCTCCTTTTCTGTTATAATAAGTGCCCCATTTTCACCACTGTTAATTGCCCTTTTTAAATCTTACCCGGGCTTCGAGCTGTTCCTTTTCTAAAAAGTGATCGCGCCATCACTCGGCTTAACACGTACAGTCGGCGAATAAAACATTTGATAAAAAGGGTCCAGAACTAGACTATGGTCCACACGGAGCAAATAATTTTCAGGAACGTAAAGGTACTATTCCCATTTGCAGCCAATCTCAAATTCTGTAGAACTTTGCAGGAATTATGAATATGTCATGTATGTCCTATCTATAAAATTTAAACGTTAGCAGTGTCCTAATATTCAAATTAATATGAAAGCCAGGAAAACCGTTTACTTTCTAGACTTCACTGTCAGACACTTCTGACTTCGTTTTACCTCTGGTAATAACGTACATAAAATGAGCTACAAGGGTACATGACCAATTGTCTACAATTTCTACATCAATAGCCCACTTCTTTGTAATGGCCAGAATTAAACTAATTGAATATTTTCTCAGCACAAAACGTACAACCATTCGGCACAAGGGTCTAAAAATGAGACTATTACTTTAGTGATTGCAATGACTAAAGTCGATTAGACAACTAATGGTTAATATTTTACCACTTAAAAATGTTTTCGAGCCCTTTCGTTTTGAGGGAAGTTCTAAATTAGTATTACCTTTCAAATACCATTTGAATTTAACCTTTTCATTTGTTTGGCCTGCAAATGGGATCTTTAAGCACCGTGTTACACTTTAACCCTAAAAAGGCCGGGCTATTTGAGGTCTTAGTACGGGCGGGGGCATATGGAAACGTTGTATCATCTGCTCAATCTGACTTGCGTGCACAGAACAAATAAGCATTTTTCCATGAAAAAGTGAAGTTTTCTAAAATGTGCGTTTCTTTCCAGCATTGGGGCGCCCGGAAGTCACTCGGGTAACTTTTCATAAAGTATAATATAAAAAGACCATATGCAAATTTTCTGTACTTTTGTCGGAAAAATATATTTATCCAGCACAATGTCGTCTCTTTTTGCGTTGGAGAAGAGCAAATAGCGAGTTTCAATCATACTTTGGCCGCTCTCGCAAGCTCTCACTCGTTTCACTGTGGTCAAGCGACTTTGGGGCAAGCGGTTAATAAAAATACAAATCGTTAGCTTTCTTCTGGTATTAAACTTGTTTTGATTGATTGTATAATTTTGTCGGAATAAAGGAAACAAAAAGGCTATTTAATCATGTCAATGTAGCGTAATAATTTGTGTTGTTTTAGTTTACTTTATTGTAGT